>CAEFZX010008244.1:0-16428 GCA_903066825.1 Alfaro cultratus
GGAAGCCGAGAGTATCGTCACAAGATCATAAGATAAAGACAGTAGTATTCTTCGACTCTTTGAAGTGTTGATGATCATCCTTTATGGTAAAATCTGCTTAAATGACAGATAAAACTGGTAAAAATGTGTACACAGCAAACTGCCCTCGGTCCTCACTTTGTCGGGCTACTCTACATTACAAGCTATCCACCATCCCACTCACGTCTTCTCTGGTTTCTCAAACTCATCAGCATTGTCCAAACTCACCTCTGGAATGCATACTTGCTCTTTGCTACACACCAGCACCTTGCCCGTCCAGGACCTCCTCCAGTCTCAAGCTGCAGTGAACCACCAGTCTCACCACTGACCTACCTTGGTTTCATTCTTGTAACCCTAATAACTTCTCTTCCCATTCAGATGATCTCGAATCCCAACCTCTCCAGAGTGACCTCAGCTTTGCACATTTCTCACCATTTTGTAAAAATTGTTAATTGAACTTCTTACACTTTCACTAGTCTCCTTATACTTATTCTAGAGGAAATTCAGCAGGAAATTACCACCCACCTATTAGCTCTTCGAAAAAATGTCCTGATCTCACGTCCAATTGATGTAGCAAATCTAGCGCGTAATGAAACAAGCATTGGGAAAAACATTCTTAATCGTATTGCCCATGCCTCTGTTTTTGATTTCAAATCACGGTAAGAATCTGCCGGTCAACATCAGACAAACAAGTGCTGATAACTGCCAGCAACCCGGACCCACTCCTTGCATGTAAAGAGAGACTAAAGTGTGAGAGCGTTTCGATCTGGTGAAATTAATTTCCACGATGACCGCTCTTACTCACCCAACAGACTAACTCTGTGCTGATCAGAAATCTACTGTCTTCTTCATATTCATTCAGAATGCCCACATACAAACCGACGTCTCATTAAGAACATAGGGTGACACAATGCGAAGCATTTCAGACCATTTAATCTTGCACATGAGAAGCTATCACAGCCCGTGAGTACTTGTTTCTAAACACCGTTTCTTCCCTCACTTTAAATCAAATTAAAATATGTGATCTGGGAAAATTGTCACCAATCCACTAACATGCACGTCGCTGTTAATGAGCTGTCGCACAAGCAACCACAGTACGTTGCTTTCCTCATCTTGGAGCTTTAGTGCGTTTCTGGCTCTTCTTCCCTGTGTCAAAGGATTACTGTCTAGTTTAGAGCTGCTGCTTTTCTTGTTTGCCTCTTGAAAGCCACACAAACCAAAGATCTAAGAAAAATGATGCATACCTTATTTCCTCTGCTATATTTGAGGCATTTATCTTGTTTCAGATAACGACCTCTCGTTTTGCCGACTGTGAACAACTACTCAAATGTTAATGTGAATTACCTCTTGTGGACATTGACAAGTGTGTGCGCTAAACCTTAACATACATCAAATCTCTATAAAACAAAAAATGTGTTTTGTCATATTACTACCACAGATTTCAGTAAACTCATATAAAGCTAATTATTTTTGGTCAGACCCAAGTAGTCTAGCAAGTCACTGTTTTTCTGGCTCATACCGTCTATTACATTGATTTGAACACTCTAATCCCTCTTCCCTCTCCAATTTCACTTATAGCCTCTTTGATGTCTGTCTATTCTTGCTGCTCTTTTGAACAAATTGAGCGTTTGTTCTGAAAGCGCTTCAAATATCAGGAGAACGGAAGAAAATGTCAGAGGCATGCCCACCGTCTTAACGTTTCTTCAGCAGTGCCTGCACACATCATCACTCGACTAAACAAGTTGTAGAGAACCAATGAGAGCAGAGAGACACGCTGATGGAGGGGAACGAGCCGAGGCAAGGGAGGAGGAGGAAGATGAGGAGGGGCAAGTGTGTGAAAGGTGTAAAAGATGAAAGTGAGAGTGTGAGAGTGGGGGAGGGGGAAAGAGACGAGTTTTAATAAGAAGCAAAAGAGCTTTTGCTGCTTTCTTAACAGATGAATTTACCCCCGCTTACTGTCATTTTCTATACGCCCTCTCCTTCCTTCTCATATCCTTTCTCTTATCATCACTCCCACCATTTTTCCTTCCTTTTTTCCCTCCAGTGCCCACGTTGCTCCCTAGTCATTTGAATTCATTTATTTAGGCTTGACAGCTTTGGTAGATAGAGCACTTAGTCCTTATTGAGGAAGTAATTCATCTTTAATTCTCCCATAGCCTTTTGCAAGTTAGTCATGCCAAATACTTTACACAGTACCACCACATACACGCTTTGATGAAAGTAAGTAATAACTTTTAAAGCCTAAGCCACTGTATACTGCAAGTTTTTAAGATCACTAATATTGCTCTACATTATTTAACGTATTTGTGCTCTTAAGTGTATGCACAGTTTATAATACAATTTCAAGAGTTGGTTTAATTTACATTATCTGTGACTGAGGACGACAAAAATAATGAAAGATCTAGAGAGAAACACATAGAAGTACATTTAAAAAAGTAAACATAATTCGCAATAAACCAAGTTGGACATATTTGAGCGTTACACCGAAACAAACATTTAATAACAGAACAAGCCTCCCTGCTGTTTTCTAGACACACATATGAACAGCCATGGAGAGAGAAGATTGGCTGCACCGACTCTCTAGGATGCTTCATTAAAATGCATACAATGTCCCTGCTTTACACACACAAACACACGCACACACACACACACACACACACACACAGAGGGATTTCCCAGACACTCACTTATTGGTACAGACACCCAAACAATAAGAAATAGACTAATGACTGAAATTACCCATGCAGACTAGCAGCAGACCTGAAGTCACGTACGCAACTGACCACAACGTGCCATGTGAGTGGACTTATAAATGGAAGGAGACAAGAGAAGAACTATTCTGCCTTGCTTAAGGGCCCAATGACATAATCTTGGGGCCAGCAGTTGACATGACTGATAATATCTAAGAACACCGAGTCATACCGCCACAGACTCGTCCTTCCTTGCCCTCTCCAATATTACCGTAGGGGCTAACACTCTGCTTTGTCGGACCTTGTATGGAGGTTTGGTCCAGCTCCCTCAGAGCGAAAAGAAAACAAAAAGAGGAAAGGAGACAGAGGCGATGCAGCGGGGCTCCGGTTTTCATTAAATAACTCGAAGATTCTATAGTCTGACACATAGCTGTGACTGTGTTCATTTCCTCACCACACACTGCTGTAAGGATACACCTAAACTCATGTAGCAGGCGCAGAACAGGAGACAGATTGGGATTTAAAGAGAAGATCAAAAGACGGATTTAGATTTCCAGTGGGAAGAGACTGAAAAACAGATCTTTGTTCTTTCTGACTGCTGTTCCAGTTTTTACCTGTTTTTCTTTTTCTTTTTTTTTTTCATTGTTTTTTGCCAGCAATTGTTTGCAAAAAACCCCTCTGAGACTGGCATGTCTGATCCTTTTTATACCCTGCAAATATTATGTACACAGACCTATTCAAATTTTGTCACATTCAATGTATTTTATTAGAAAAACTAAACAGTGGATAGTTAAAAGGTGGAAGGAAAACAATACAGGATTGTAGTTTTTGCAAAAATAAAAAGGAAAATGTTGCCAGGAATCTTTTCAGCCCTAATAGGATAGCTAAAATGAGTTTGTAAGCTATTGCTGCTTTGATTCTTCAAACACAAATTATATTGTATTGCTGACATCACAGAGTTTACATTTGAGATTGATGCAGAGGTTGACCTTCAAACAGGAGACCAGTCTAAGTCACCAGACCAAAGCTATACCCAGACCCAAGTCCAAAAGGAAATCTGTGCCAACCCTTGAAAATGGATGTGTAGGAATGTTCTCCATCATGTACTGTCTGAACTTAAGAAAACTGTTTCATTTCTCTTCTATCAAATAAAATCCCCTCCAAAAGCTATCACTGTTGACAATGTGAAAACTTTCCATGGGAACAAATACTTTTGTCAGGAAGTGTATTCGATGTTCGTATGCTTCTCCCTTTCTCAAAGCAAACCTGATAACTTGAATCTTGAATGCAGCCATATCTATTCAGCTTATGTGGGGTTTTTTTTTTTCTCATTTTAAAAAACCGTGTGCTGTCGACTTGCTTCCGAGGCCACTCAACCGTGAGTGTACATGTGTTGGGCCGCAGCACGACAGCTCCTAAAGTGGATTCTCAACTACTACCCTTCAACTTACTTTTACCGCCCTCTTTGCTTTTGTAATTTCTCCCCAATATCCAGTTTTGCAGGCTAACAGCATGCTGTCCAGCCTCATGCTGTTTTCTGAATGTCTCACCTCCTTTTTCCCCTCCTCTCATTACTTTTCCCTGATCCATTAGCGTAAAACTTCACCAGCTCAGCTCTCCAGGATTGGTTGGAGGAGATATCCATTTCTCGATGTAAATAAATCTGTTACTTCCCTGACAGCACAATTCATTAGCCCTCGCAGCAATCCACCCGTTCACGCAGAGTGCATCGACACCAAGGCGAATGTGTGTGCGCAGCTAAAAAAGAGAGCGAGAGAGGCGCCCAGAAGGGTTAGGAAAACATGTCAGCTTTGCTCTTTGGAGGTTCACATGTGATTACAGGAGGAAAATGCTTCCAGAGGACAGATCAGCATGTATGCAGAGGTTAACAGTTGGTAGCTGCATTGTTGCCCTTTCTGTTAAATCACTGCAGGATGCATTTGCTCATCAGTAAATATGGAAAACAGCTGTTGTTCTCCTAAACTCAGTGGCCAGGCTCGTCTTAAAAAAGGGGGGTAAAAAAAATAAAAAATTGGTCAAACTCATGTTGCAGGGAAATAAAATGCCAGTCAGCATTTTCAATTTGTTTTGCTATTTTGTTTTAAATTAATGTAAAACTATTTAAAATGTATCTCTACAAAAAAAAAAAAAAAAAAAAAAACGAATGGCTAATCCACTCAAAGTAAAATTGTTTGGGTACAATAATCTTTTGCGACACGACCCCTAAGCACAGGTTTCCAGATAATTAGTCAACTATCACACACTGAAGGATTCAGTATGATGACACAAAGAAGACTGAAATAGACAGTTTGTATTGTATTATTATAATTAAAGTAACCAAAGCTGGTTACCGATATGTCTTCTTGTCTGTCAAAAGAAAAACAGCTACATCACCTTGAATAATAAAGTTTAATTGAATGATCCATAACACATCACTCTCATACGCAGGATGGAAGTCGCCTTCCCCTTGTTGTGGCTCATGCATTTAGTGCTGCACACCCTCATGTGTCCTGACAACACAGATGCTAATCTGAAATTATTGTTCTCCTCAACATTCAAATCTCCACAAAGCTCCTTCTAGCATTCTCAAATGCTGTACTCCTTGCAATATCACTCACTCAGGCCATTGTGTTTCTGTGTTATACCTCTGGGTTGCTATGCTACCATCCCCCTTCAACCTTAGGTCGGCTATTTATGTATCCGTTTCATGTTTTTTCCCCTCCTGTCCTTTTCAAAAACAAGTACACCAATTGGTTAAAAAGTATAAAAGCCCTATTCTACAGGCAGTAATACACAAAACGTTGCAAAGAGGTGCATAGTGGTGAGATCAAACCTTTGGCTTGTTGAGGCGTTACTAGGAGAATAAGTCACGTATAGAGGGGTCGAACATTCGAAGAAGCAATGAAATAAAAACCATCAGGATGTAGACAAAGTCTTATCTTTGTCACTTTTTGATAAGTCTTAACATTCACTAGCTGGTAATGACTTGGTCACATTTAACAGTGACCGTCAATGACTCAAACTTTGAGCAGAGTCACAGAGAATAGCACCAGTGACTCACCTATCTTAACTGACCTGAAACGCCCGATCAGTGTGAATTTTCTGACAGCAATTTATAAGCCAGTTGCTCCAACTATGTTCAGAATTTTAGAAGCCTTTTGGATGACAACCAGTGAATCCTGAAGAAAGAAGAGTAGAAGTCCAGGTGCCTTCTACCTCAGCGCTTTGAATCGTCATGTCATGGATGTCTGAGAATTTACACCAGCGTACGACTGATCCTCAGGTTCTGAATAAAACACTTGTAAAGAACAAACATCAACACAACTCAAAAAAGCCAGCATGCCATATTGTTTTTGAGATTATCCAGCAAGACTAAAATGTGTAGACACTAAACTGGTGAAGCAAAGTGGATTAAGTACAATAGTGAAGCCAAGTAATTTAAGTTGGCAGAGATCAGAGAGCTAAAAGTAGTAGATGTAAGAATCCCACCCCAAGTCCATGTTTAAGTCATCTTCCAATAACTACTGTGGTCTGTCACGTTCTTATTGGTTGCTTTATGTCCTCTTTCCTATTTTGTCTTAGCGCGCAGTCTGGGAAAATATTGGAAAAGACATAATTCATATGACATATAAAGCCACACCGAAAACCCCTGAGAGGGTTTGTCCGCACTGTCTGTGTGCTATTACATAATAGATAGGCCATGGCAAAGAAGCAAGGTAGCACAAAAGAAAAAAAAAAGAGGAAATCGTTGAGGTTGGTGTGTCAGAGTAAGACTGGTATGGACAGAGGAACAGTGAAAACTAATTAGCGCAGCACTTTAAGCATCACAGGCTACATACTGCTGCGAGAGGGCGACTGCCAGAGACAATCCCAGTCAATTTTCCCACTCAGCAGAGAGAGCTGAGTTAGGCTCTGACATTGTGTTTTATCTCAGCAAAACTCTTCACTCATGTCAAGAGCTGCAGAGATGGGAAGATGGAGAGAAGAGAGAGAGCGAGACACAGGAAAGGTTTGTCGGTCACGGAGGACAGATGTTAGCAGAGGAAGTTTGGGCCAAAAGCAAAGAAGGCAGCAGGGAGACCGCTGAGAGGTAAACCTGAGGACAGCACAGACACAGAAATGGAAAGAGCAGAGGAGTCTTAGCACTTAGGCAGCAATGTTTGGGGGAGATTATTGAAACAGACATTTTTATGAATAGCATAATTCACTGTGCTTGGTTCAGATGTGAAGAACAAAGATGTGCTCCGAGGCATAGTTGTATTTTTTTTTTATTCAGTCTTCTGTCCTGCTTTTTTTTTTTTTTCTTTTTGTATAATTGCTTTTTGATTTCTTTGGTCTTGTTTTGATTTGTCTGTATCCATGTTTTATAGGCTTGAACAGCATCCCCTCTCCTGGTCACTCTCCTTCATCAAAGGTCATAGGAACAGACACCATGACAGTGCGAGTGACAGCCTGGAAATGATTGCAGTCATACCTAAAATGACCTGGTTTGCAGGCAGACTTGTTTTTGTTTTCTTCTCCGTAGAAAGAGGGGGAAAGGGGGATTAGTGAATTTCAGTCATTTTTCACAGTAATAATTTTTCTGTATAAAAATTTAAACACGCCTTGACACATCACCTATGAATAACACCACTCGTTTACCAATACTTTCATACTGGATAGAGTGTAAAAAAATGGAAATATAATTAAGGATTGTAGTGTGATGGGCTGGCAGCTTGTCCCGCAGATGATCCACCGTCTGTTTGGAAGTTTCAAACGTTCCACCTTCATTGTGGTTCTCAAAAAAGGGACCAATCACTGTGTTAAGTGACTACTGGTTTGTCGCCCTGATGTCTGTGGTTGTGAAACATTTTTGAGCAGTTACATTGAAGCATCTGAAGAACATTACAGGTCCCTGACCTTGATTTTGAAACACATCAGCAACTCAAGTTGGAATCTCTGGCCAGTTAACCTTTTAAAGCTATCAGTCGTTTTGTGATTAATTTTTCATACTATTTCTTCATTTTATGCTTCCACATCCTTCACTATTATTTGGTTCATGTCCAGGTTTTTTCACTCTTGTCAAGCACTATTCGTGCTTATTTTTAGTCCCGTGTCATCATGACTGCCTTCTTCATATTGCGTTTAGTGATGTTCAGATATGTTGTCACCAAACTACCTCTCAAACAACAGCCTGCATTTGGCTCAACTGCACCACACGACAAGGGATTGAAGTCCAGATTTAGATTATGCCACTTAAAATCCTAAATACACCTAAAGAGGACAGCTTTACATAGGAATTACACATACTTTCTGTTAAAGTCTTGGAATATTGTGTCTCCCTGTGAGATTTTGGCATATTACCTCTTGTTTGAAGCTTGTGTTTAAGCTTTCATAGATGCCGGGTGTTTGAAAAGGGCAGCATTTTTCCCACACAAAAAACATCCCTGCATCTAATCAATGAAATTTGTCAGAAATGTCAGCGTATTTGAGCTTGTTCAAAAAGAAGCAAGCACCCCGCAAGTTATTGATGAATCCAGGCAATTGAAACTAACTCCTGGCACGAGGAATCAACACAACAGGGCTCCAGTGCACTAAATGCTATCCTTTAGCTCCGCAACTGTTAGCAGGAAATAAAACAAATCAGAGTCAGTCTGTGCAAAAATCACTAAGCCACACAGCCAGAGACTCTCATCATATGTTGGCCTGCCAGCTCCCACGCTGTCCTTGCGTGTGCGTGCAGTCGTAACTAATCTGAAGAAATCATAGTATGGAATAGGCTTTGCACTATAACAGCTCTACTTTTATGTTCCTTCAACCATTAACGATGAGACACCATACATATACTGTAATTGCCTATGCACAATACAATATGCATCAGACCAAACTAGAGAAGAGAAGACATGTCACTATGCTGGATTTGATGTGGCCAGAAATGGTCAAGCACTTTTTAAAGAAAATGTTTAGACTGTTCAAAACAGACCGATTAGATTTGTATCAGTGACATTAGATTCATTTTTGCTGTTATATTTTTGAACCATAAGACTATTTATATCTGTTTCTAGCATGTTTACATGTATTGTTATTTTAGGATCCTTGCTTGGGTTTAAATGGTTCCTCAGTTCATTAATTTGCTTATGAACATTGATATGAAACAGAAACAAAAAGCAAAGCAACTGCTTTGTTGCAAAACAACTGCCAGTTAACCTGCCAGTTAGATTATTGGCAGATTACATAATCTGCCAATATAATCTACTGTCAGATTTATATTGAAATCTGCCAGTAGATTTAAATATAAATCTACTGTCAGATTTATATTTATTTGCATCTCAGTGTGCATGCTTCTAGCTTGATCGCCCACTTCTAGACATTAATCTCTACTCCATGAGTTTGCACTGACCTTCCCTACGCCAGCTAAGCATTTTAAAGCAAGTCGAAAGACAGTTGTAATCTCAAGCAAAACAGAGTTGTGTTCTCTTCCTTCCTTCTGCTCCACCATCTCTTTTCACATAAACACACAGAATCAGTGGGAATTTATCAGCCGAATGCTGATTTAAGGCACCCTGTTGTCAGTGCATAATTAGCAGCTGAGGATGGCTTGGGATGACTTTGCAAGCAGAGCAGAAAGGATGTCGTGGCAATTGTGGTCCAAGGTTAATGCAGGAGAGAGAGAAAAAGACAGGGAAAAAACGATGCAGACACATTTAGCAAGTTATGGATGGTAAATTCAACAAAATTCAACAGACACCGGGAAGGAAAATGTTCCCTGCAGAGCCTTTAAATTTCAATATGATTATCCCATAATCACAAGCAAACAATCTTTTTGAAGATGTCAACATAACAAATCAGAGAGTAAACACTCAATGAATGGTCTATATTTACATGTTCTTTTGATCCCAGATATATCACTGTGTGAGAGCTGGTGTTGAGCTCAACATAATTACATTGTGCTCCCAGAAAAACAGAATAAGTAACAATTACCGTTACAGGTCTTCATGAGACGCTGATTTGTTGGCTGAGGCACCTTTCTGATTCTCTTGGAGAAATGTCAGGCTTCATAGAGCAAAAACAGATGTTTCTGCTACCTTCCAGCCAATCAAAACGCAGAGAGTCACCTGAGATTTTGGGTTAAGATTAAATGCAGTGCACTTCCGTACTAAACACGTAGCCTGGTCTCCATGGGTTACGTACATTAATCCCTCATCCCCCCTCGTTCAGATCCATGTATTAGAATGGTCCTGTCTTTATAAGTCAGAGCCAAGTTTGTATCATCCTTCAGTCATATTGTACCTCAATCTTGCTGCCTCATAGGTAGGAAATTATTTGTCCTTTATGATTTAGATGCAACCCTCCCTCAACAAACCATCTTTAAATAGATTAATCCTGCCAGACTGCTAGCAAGTCCTCCACAAGCTTTCCAGTGGCATGTTAATTTGTGGAGATTAATCTAAAACATACAAGAAACCAGGGATCCGTGTCTAGAGTTGCCCACAGTGACTAGAGAAATCAGCAGATTAGTCAAAAGCCCAAACCAGCGAAGCATCAACACCATAAGATGTTTCATTTGCCTAATTGTGGCTGAACTGTGTTGCTGCAGATAAAGGAAGTTCTATGTTTGGAAAGCAACATTAAAGAGAGCAGCAAGCCTCGGGTGATGAACGCTTAAGCAGGGATTATAGTTCAGCGTTGACCCATGAGCAGGTTGTCTAGTCAACAAAGTGAAAATATAATACATTACTGCTGATCTCATAAGCTACAAAACTTGCTCCTGTGATATTAATTACATAGTAGCGTGGCACTCGAAGAAGTACAATGTAGGACAGTCAAATCGTACCTTGTGTAAAATTCCAGTAAAGAACATTTGTGTTATGGGGACGATCTCTACTGTTGTTTAGCACAGCTGCCTGAAACGACGAAAGATTCAACCCACATGACTCAGGCTTTCCATATCAATTTGCGTACGTAATGTCATTCATAGGAGTGAACCCTGCAAAATGTGTTTTCATAAACAAGAAATTGAGCTTTTTGTCTTTTTAACAATGTTACATTTATTGGCAGGAAGCATCATTAAAACAACAGTGATAAAGAAAGAAAAATCTATCCAGCGCAAACTTCTTTTCTTCTTGTGCTACCACAAGCTGGTCAAATAGGTAAAGTCAGACAAAAAAAAACAAAAAAGAATCGGCAGGAGATGATGAAATCTTTCAGCTGAGGTGTAAAACAACTTAAGGAGCCAAACAATTTAGCTCTGCGTGCCTTCAGGTTAAGCTAGTACTGTAATCTGGAGTCATATCTAATTAATAATGACTGTACTGAAAGTCGTATCAAAAAGAGTAATTTATTTATTTATTTATATAATTTATTGATCATATATCGCTTTGCTGAAGTGAACACTTACAATATTTTGCACAGGAAGGTTGGTGGATTGATATTTGTTCATCCACTTGCCACTTTTGATCCCACTGGTTTAGATCTGACCTACGCCACCACCAGAAGCAGCCAGAACTTTTCATTCCTTTCACGCTTGACCCTCCAATAGAGAAAGAAGTTGGGCAAATCTCAAAATCTTCGTTGCACATCGACTCCACATATATATATGTAGTTATCTAAGAAAAATAAAGAGCTGTACTTTTATTTCTACCCCTGTTCCTTGTCACACTCAGCAGCTTATCAGTGGCATGGAGATCTGCTTTGATGCAACATTTTTACATGTCAGGTATCATAGCTGCATACTGCCTGAAAATATATGACCTCATCTGGCAGAATCAAGGTGAGCTTAGCCTCATTTTTATGTAGGCTAAATCGGGACACTATAGCACTTTGCTGCATATCATGAAACTCTTGTTATTGTCTCAAAAAGGAGACAATTTTGTTGTTTGCTTTAAGAAAAAAAAAAAAGCAGAGATTCAGGCATCTGCTTTGTTCCGTTCGCCTAGATAGGCCTAAACTGAAACAGACGACTTTGAGAACTTGAACTTGTCTGCAATTTGCTTCGTCTGTACCTTTACCTTAAGAGAGGCCCTTTGCTGTTAAAGTTTTTATAGTAAACTTTAATTTCTTGCTTTCTAGGCAGTTTGGAACATGACCCAGCAGTGGAAATAAAGACAGAGCCTGCAGATGATTTTCGTATCTCACCATAGGGGCTTTAAATAACTAGCCAAGCTTTATCTGTAACAAAAGAATTATACCTACAAGCCCACAGCAACTTTTAGAGGCATTCCTTCTCTAGCACACCTGAATCATGAGCATGCCATTCAGCTCTGCAGAGGTGTGGTAACAAGTCATTGAATTGGCTTGGAACCGAGGATCGGACCGCCAGGCCTGGCTCCAGAGTGGGGCCATGGTGAGCCGCGTTCGGGGGAGGGAACACTAAGTCCATTGTTATAACTCATCATAAGGGGTCTTCTCATAAATCTCATCCATCAACAAATAGCTTTGATTCTACTCGAGCATAGCATAGCCCTGCCTAATCAAAACAGGGGAACAGAAATAGATCAAAAAGTCAGTTTCTTTGGCGCTCGGCTCAAGATTTATTGATTTCCTTCCTCCTCTGTCTCGCCTGCTTTCTCTCTCTTCTGCTTTTCTCCTCCCCTGAATTTTCTAAAACTGCTGTAATCACTGGCAATTTGCAGGGCGCCTCGCAGCTGGACTCTTGCCCACTGCTGACAAAGTGCGAATGTGTCGGTGTGAAAAAAAAAAACCCCGTGCGGCTAAGAATAAAAGGAGCAGGCGTGCCTGTTTGTGGGTTTTTATGTTAATTTCTGTCCAAAACGGTCTGTTTGGGAAGAATGGGGAGCGGTGCAGGAACCCAGGAGATGACTGGGATTTTTATAGATCGCTGATTGCCTACGGGGGGTCCCTCGGCTCAGAGTCAAGGGCCAAATACACACACACACATTATGTCTTACCATCTTCACAAGGACATTGCATTACATTCCATAGGCTAAACCCGTACATATCTAACCCTAAACCTGACCTGAATGCAATTCAATCTTTAGTCCTATGCTATGTTTCCTAAAACATGGCATGTTTTAGGAAATTTGATCCTTATGATGTGTGAAATAGAAGGTTACTCACACACATATATTTTCAAGACTTCATTAATTGCTTCTGGTTCAATATTATATTGTATATAATATCTATAATGAGATACTATATTGTAGTATCTCATTATATCTCATGCCTATATAATGAGATATAGTATTATATCTTATAACAATGAACATAATACTGTATCATTGTGTTATATCATTTAACAATGAGATATAATGGGATGATATCTCATTATATTGAAATAATTATGTCATAATGATATGCTATAATGACTAAACTATCTCATCATATTGAGATACTATTTCAATGTAATTAGAAAACTATGTCATTATAATGGGACATTTTTTTATTTATTATTTATCAGAGTGGCAGGAATTGGCTTCCATACTCATGTCACTGCTACACATCATGTAAGCCAAGTTCATTTTAGCTTAATTCTTCACACAGGAATGGTCTTTGAACCGAAAAAGTCCATTATGGGTAATTCTATTTAGTTCTCAGAATTTTGGTGCTTTTTCTTGTAATATATCATCGAGGTGTCTGTGTGATCAGTTCTCCAGAACTCCAACCATTCATGTTGAGTTTTACCATCTCAGTTTCTCTGTTGGGAACAAGAGATTTGGTGAGAGTTGCCGTTTGGATCCTAATGTGCTATGGCTTGCTCATTACATTTAGGGAGTGGCCCCATACATCTGCAATTTAACAATAACATTTCTTACTTTATCAGAACTAGTGTGATGATGACTGGGACCAGATGCCTGGGGTGAAACAACATTTATCTTTTTTCCCCTGAATATGTTAGAAGTGGGAAAACAATCAGACATATCATGAAATCAATTGATGCTGGCATTAGCTATCAAGTGTGATTTAAGTTTGGACTTATGGGAGATAAACTACCTTAAAAGCTATCCATCCACCCATGATCTGATTATGCTTATCCTCTCAGGGTATTAAGGGGTGCTGGCGCCCCTCTCCAGCAGTCATCAGATAATACAGTTTTTAACCTGGGTTACATTTTAAAAACTCATTTTTATTTACTTACATGTTCTAATTTTCAGAGAAACAGAAATTTCACCTTTAGGACTAAATTATTTTTGGTTGTAATTTTCGATGATAATCTAATTTAGTGAGTTGCGAGTGTATTTCCAAAAAGGGCAAAAGTCTGTGACTAAGCCTTTGGCTGGTTGTTGAGACAAGTGTCAGGAAGCAAGAATGGTTTGTTGAATTATGTTTTGATTTCACAGCTTTTAAAACTCTGCTTTAATTAATAAGTTGAATTGAACAATAATCTTGTTCAATTGAGCTTCTTTAAACATTAACAAAATGTATTTGTAAATGTGTCGATGTTTGGTTCATGATGGTAAAGTATGTCAAATTATTACAGATGTACTCATGAACTACTGTTTCATTTTTTTGTTTGTTTTTTGTTTCTAAATCCCAATGAAAGCTCTAAAATCAAAGTGGGCAGCTTTTCAAGGCTGGTAGAGCACTTTTCAGAGAAACTTTGGCTGCTACTGGGTGCTACTGCTGCCTTGGAAAGGCAGTGGATGTCAGCCTACAAGCCATTCAAAATGACTCTCCTGCCTCAGAAACCCGCTGACGTTACATCTGAGAGGAAAAACTCTTGACACAGCGCTGGTTAAAACTTGTACAAGTCCAATGAATATCTCTGTCTGGAGAAAGAGGTTCCACTTGCCGTTTACAATATTTCCATCTCCATGTTTGAGAGAAAAATTTCACCAAAAATCTTTGTAGATTTAAAGGCTTTTTACTGTCACAGAGAACAGAAGCTACCATTACTTTGCAGCCAAATGTTTTCGTTCGTGTCAATATTTCTGTCACTCACTGTTGTCATAAACCCATAAATATAAATAGGGTTTGTCTTTGATTTGCATGAATATGTTAATGCTCTATGCAGCTTTAAGATGATGCATGTTTGTTCTTTTGTACCTGTGCAAACATTTATTTTAAAGAATGGGACGGTACACACAGGCAATGACAATGGCTAACAGCAATCCATTTCATCTCAAATAGAAAAACAGTCTCTACCAGACGCAATAATAATGTGTGTCTTGGTAAAGGTTTAAATATAAGAAGTTGTCCACTTACACTTTCCCAGTGCTGAAAACATCTTTTATTATCTTAAGGTAACAAAAAACAAGAATCTTGATGTTGGGATTATTCCTCAATGATACCATTTATTTCTTCTCAGCACCTTTTCTCACATTTTTATATTATACACTGTAACAACCGCTTACGGTTGTAGCCGTGACTTCCGTTGACTACAGTGGGAGTCACGGCACAGCGAGGGCTGAAAAAGCATGAACCACACCACACACACAATCCTTTGTTGCAAACAAGGACAGCTTAACTGAAAAAGGCTACTTCCTCCTTTCCATTTTTCACGCATGATCCCAAATGCTACACCGTCATCCTGAGGCTGGCTTTGTAACATCCTCTAATGTGTTCGCCTCAGGATGACAAGGGCATATTGTGTGGGTATTCCTCCCTGAAATGGCATTTGGGAGAACAATTTAATTGCCTTGTTTGCAAGGGGTCGTACAAAATCAATTACGGCTGGGAGGTGGAGGAAAAATCCAGATGTTTTCTATGAAACACAAAAAGATGAACAAGGTCTGTGTTTGTTTGAACTTTAACACAGTCTTCTTAGATGTTCTTTGTGTATTGTCTTTTGTGTGTTGTCAGTTTAGGCTGCTGCATCTCACCATCAAGGACTTAAAGCTGTGAAAGTTGTGCTTTCAAGATTGGGGTAATTCCCTCACTTAAAGTTTTGGTACTTAGCAATGTTCCACTTCAGTTAACCTGGCTTTAAGAAGGCCCAAATGTGGAGAAAAAAAAAGGAGAACACCCTTGGTTTCAACCAGGTTCTGGCTATAAAATGCTCTTGATTACTGATTAACAATGGATTAAGTTGCTGTTATTGAAAGGGAACTAGTGAATTCATGGGTTTCAGCAGAATTTTGCTTTGATATTTTTGGTGCAGTTTTCAACATTTGTTAAATTTAGAATATTTCTCAAATTACTATTGAAATTTTATTTAAGTATTAGCCGTCACCTTTGTTTTCATGGTTCTCAGATCTAAAAGAAAACCTGGTCATCATCTTTTGGTGTTGTACCTCATGTTTTCTGTTTGGATCATCCCTTTATTTTTGCACATTGTGAGATCTTGTCATTTTAACAATTCCTTGTGTCAAGCCCTGCTGTAATTGTGCAATTTGTACTTCTGCCAGATTAGACTTCCCTTCTGTTTGTTGCTATCGTGTCGGGTTTTTTCTCTTTGTTTAGTTGTGTCCTGCGTGTCTCCCATTGCTTGTTGCTGTGAGTTACCGTTATTAATTATTTATTGCATAATAAAACTGAGATCGGCAGAAGCCGTCGACTCCTTTACAGAAAACAGCCCTGAGTGTTTACTGGAGCTTTTAATCTTAAAGTCTCAAGTTCCCCAGAACCAAACGAGGGGAAGCAGCATTCAGCATCTATGCACCACAAATCTGGAACAAACTTCCAGAAAACTGTAAAACAGCTGAAACACTGACTTCTTTTAAATCTCAACTAAAAACCCATCTGTTCAGGATTGTATTTGAAATGTAATCAATTACAAATTTAATGATAGAACTGACTTCATGTCATGTTCTGACTGTAGATTCTATGTTGTAATAGCACAAAA
>CAEFZX010008246.1:0-44575 GCA_903066825.1 Alfaro cultratus
AGAACACCACCTCGGTTCTGATCAGAACACCACCTCGGTTCTGATCAGAACACCACCTCGGTTCTGATCAGAACACCACCTCGGTTCTGATCAGAACACCTCGGTTCCGAACATCACCAGAACCGGAACAGAGCCGTTTGGAGGGAATAGTTCAGAAAGAATAAAACAGGAGCTCAGAGAAACCAGACCGACCTTTGACCTCAAAGGATTCTAGATGGAGAGAATTAAGATGACCTGAGATTAAAAATAAACCAGATTAAAAAACTAGCCTTCTGCAGATTTTTCATTTATCAAACTTATTTTACACAGTATCAGAAATACATTAAACGATGCAAATAAATAATTTCCTTTTTGAAATAAGAAAATCAACACTTTATTACCTAAAATGCATCATCAGCATTCATTCAGAAAACCTTTTGCTGATTGATCAGTACAGTGAAGGACTGATCTGCTGATTAATTTTTTAGATTAATTGATTAATAATTGGATTAAAAGGTAATTAATAAAATTTATTTACAAAATCTGAAGCAGGTGAAAATAAATCTGCCACTAGAGGAATTCTGGGTAAAACATAATTAAGGAAAAATATGTTTGTTTTTTCTTAAGTGCAAAATGTTTATATTTTCTGAACAGTTTTGGCTTAATTACTGCTTTGACTGGGTTGTTCTTTTAGGAAATGACATTTTTGAGTCTAGTTAAATATGAACTGATTTCTAAATTAGTTACAATAATCAATCTGATTAATCGTTTCAGTTGAAAGGAGAACATCTGGACATTTAGAGAAAAGAACCAGATGTTGACAGCCTGAAACATCGTTTTTCTGCTCCCCTGAACACAAAGCGACCTCTGACCTTTGTCCTGAGCAGCAGTTTTCCTACAGAGAAAGTTTTCCCACCGCTCTGGATTTGTTCTGACCACATGGAAGAAATCTCTGTGTCCAGATGGGAAAAACTGACAGATTAAATCCCAACCAGAGGAGAACTTCCACTTCACTTAGATCAACGTTGGATGAATATCAGGATTTATTCACTCATTCATCTTTCTGCTCATTTTTACATCAGCTTCAAACAGAAACTGCTGCTTCCTCAGGATTTATTCAGCAGGTAAAGAAGCAGAGAGCAGCCAGCTACCAAACATGGTGGCGGAGGGGTGATGATGTGGGCTTGTTTTGCAGCTACAGAACCTAGACTCCATAAGATCAGTTAAAGGGGTAGCATAATGCATAAAGCATAATCAGATAACTGTGTTCAGTTGTATATATATAAAATAGAACTTGAAAGAAATTTTACTTCCAGATTTAACGTCTTGAAATTGGGCCTCTGTTTCTTTAAGAAGCTCCTGCTCTTTCTGAATCTCAGCCTCCAGGAAGTCGTCCCAACACAGCTCCTCTATTGACCCTTTAACGTTTTTACCAGCGTTGCTCTGAGCAGCTGCTCCTCAGTAGTTCCACCACATGTTTGCTAATTGCTGCTGGCTAGTCTTAAGGAGCTGAGTAGGGGAGGAGCTTCATCTTCGAAGGTGGGACTACGTCCACCCAGGCGTTTTTCACAGCTGAATGGTTGCCATCCAGATTAAAGGATTTCTCAAACAGGCAGTAAAGAATCAAGGCAACACTCCTGGTTTGTTTACGATGACAGAATAACTTTATAACACGATGGAAAGCCCAGAAAAGTGGATTTTACATGATACCGTAAAATCCGTAAAATCGGCCCTTTAAGCTGCTGGGAAGCTCCAGCTTGGTCTCACCTCCTTCTCCAGCTCCTCTCCAGCCTCCAGGTGCTCGTCTCCCCTCAGCAGCCGCAGCTTCTCCAGCTGCCGGCTCTGCATCCGGCCCGGCAGGAAGAAGTTCAGGGGGAACATCATGTGCTCGGCGTACCAGCGTCGGGTCACCTCCACGTAGTTCTTCGGCTCCACCCAGAAGGTGTAGATCTGCGGGAGGAAGTCCGACCCGCAGGCTGATGAGCAGGTTCAGGACGCAGGTTCAGGGGGGAAACCATCCGTCTTACCAGCGCCGGCATGAGCTTCTCCTCCAGCAGAGAGATGAAGGCCAGGCTGTCAGCACCTTCTTTAGCCGACAGGTCGAAGTCTGCATTGAATTTCTGAGGAAACACAAACCAGGAGGGTTTTCAGACACTGCAGATGATACACTCTGAAATGTCTAAGCTGTAAACTTTCACCTTTTTAATAAAGTTTTTCCTGATTTATTTTAGAATAGCCTCTAACTGAAATATACAAAGCAACGTTAGAACCAACATTGCAAACTAGCTGCTTAATAAAATAAAAAGCATTTTAACTAATTTAAATGTACAAATCATCAAACCCTTTTTACACAAAACAAAAAGACACTTATTATTTTTCACCTTAAGCCATGATTACATACAAACATGCAAACCAACAACCTAACTTTAACTTATAAACACTTCAGCATTACATTCTCCATCTTGGATTTTTCTGCTTCCACCATTTTCTTTTTTGGGGTAAACAAAATGGTCACAAAATAACTACCAGAGGAAGCTCTAAAAAAGTTCACAAAAACAGTTAATGCAGTATAACTTACACAATGTTCAACAAAGTTTATTATTATCATTATTACATGTGAACATAAAACATGACATATAGCAGAATCAATGCTATATGCTATAGCAGTCTGATGCTAAGCTAGCGCCTAGCAGGATAAGTAGCATGAAATGCTAACGCGGTAGAACAGTTATTTCACTCTCAAAACATTGTCTACAGAATTGGTGGAATGACAAATACTCTGTGATAAAAACTTTAGAGGAATCTCTTCCATGTATTTGGTGGATGTTATTAACCTAAAACTAATAAAAGCTGCTTGTCCACTTCTTCATTTATATGGCAAAGTGCAGTAAAAGATGCACTGCCACCCTGTGGTGTAACTCAATATTACAGATAAATTCAATACATGTTCACCCCCTTTTACTTCTGTTAATTTATTGACAATTTGATTAGTTTGTTACTTGTTGGATTTAAAAACATAACTTTTAATAATAAATAAAAAAAACTGTCTGACCCTCAATCTTTATATTCCCAGAATAAATAAAACCCATTAAGATTAAAAACCAATTTTTTTCTGATTCTGATGTAAGCTAAAGGAGACAGACTGGAGCAGAAAGTTCTGGAGAAGTTCAGCTGTGATTGCTGCAGCTTCACTCAAACAGGAGCACAGTTCTGGTTCTGGTCCAGTCTGAAGCTCTGCATGTGTGTCTTACTGGGTGTTGGAGAGTTTATAGGTCTGCAGATTCTGGTTTCCATGCTTCCATTTCCATGTTCCTTCACTACTGTGAGAACATGAAGTTATTCTGAAACCAAGGTGAGAAGAACCTGACAAGGAGAAAGAACCACCGAAGATCAGCGTTGGGTTGAAGAAGGAGTCAGGAGCTGCGGTTGGAAACCATGATGACGGAAACAAACAAGCAGCAGAAACGTGACTGACGGGGTTTAAAAGCTGCAGCAGAGCGTGAAGACCGCAGTTTGCTCCTCCTGCAGCTCCTGCGGTTTCTGGACAACCTACCGCAGCGAGCGCGCCCCAGAGCATGCTGGGTAATGTCTTCCAGCTGCTGCTGATCCCAGCTGAAGCCAGAGGTTTGGCTGATAACCGTAGATGACGAAACTCCAAGTGTTACTACAGATAAAAAGCACCAGTTTCACTGGCAGATTTCCACTTAAAGCCAGAAAAAATACCCTGTTAGACAAAAAACTGTCAGTGGAAGAAGACTTTTCAAAAATCAATATTAAAGGATTATTGACATAAAACAGGCTCAATTTTCTTGCTGAAATGTTACTTTTTAGTTTTGTATTTTTTCCAACAGTAGATATTTGCACTAGGAAGTAGACAAAATACTTGGTAAGGTTTTGAGTTATTGTAATGAGATTATTTTGCTCCTTTTATAAAATCTCTGCAAATTATGATTAAAAATAAAAGATGCAAATGAGCGACTGGTTGAACTTTATGTTCAGTTCACAACGTTTCACATTAAAGGTATCTGGTCTCTATGTTTTAAATCTTAAAAAATGTCCTTGTTGCAAAAGTCGCGTCAACAACCATAAATCCAGGTGAAATTTACCTGAACTACTTATTAAAAAACAATAAATCATAGTTATTTTCTCTGACTGGTTAGACGTTTACCTGTTTCCTGAGGTGGATGATGATGTCAGAGGGGCGGGACAGAGTCTCGTTCTGATTGGTCCTCAGAGCAGGAAGAGAGCCTGGTGAAATCATGGGAAGCAGTAAAGCGTGAGAAGTTGTGGATGATTTTTTCAGTCGGAGTGAAGCGGAGCTGCAACGATCCGACTCACCGCCGGGACTCCGCCACGGGTTGCAGATCTTTCTGAGCTTCAGCGGAGCGCCAGCGAACTGAGCGTACGCCTGCAGAACAAGAGGAATCAGAGAAACATCGTTACGCCAGCAGTTTAACCTCCTGCTCCAGTTAACATTTTTTATTTTCAAAAAAGCAAATACCAAACCTAGCGACTTAAAATAGAAAATCTAGCAACTTTTTTTTTCTTCAAAAACAGGACTAACAAAAAACTCTAGTACCATTTTTTAAAAAGTAACTATCATTTAAAATTTGTCAAAATTTGCACGTAAACAAAGATGGAGCCTGAAGAGTCAGATATCAGCAAAAACAAGAATATTTGGGGGTTTAGTCACACTTTAAGAGTTAAAGTCATAAAACTCATCAATATTTATTATATCTGTGAAAATTTTAATTATGAAAAAAAATTAAAAAATAAGTTATTTAATATTTCTAAAAAAATCTTTTGAAGAGCTGCAGATGGATGATGGCTGTTCTCAGATTCAGACAGAAACTATTTTTAATTTAAGCTGCAGCAGAAATCAGAAGCTGAAGCAGCTCAGGAACCAGAATAAATGATCTGTGCAGACAGCAGGAACAAACCGCTCCCATGTAGGGATGTGTGGGTTTCTGTTAAACTGCCTGAGACATGATGCAAGCATCTGGAAAATGTTCCCAGAATCTGCTGCTGATTAAATCACTTCTTTTATTCACATGGGTTCTCTCATTCAGGCTGTTCGTGCTCAACGCCGCCTTTCGGTTCCTCTGCAGGTCGATCCGATGGGACCAAAAGCAGCTTTCAGACAGACACTTACAGTAAAACGTGACTCAGAGCTTCTGGAAGTAAAAGCTGCATAAAAAAGATTGGCTGCTCGTCGAGAGCCTCACTCGGTTTTACAACCAGGAAAAATGAGGAGGAATTTCCTAATAAAACTGTGAAGACATTTATTCCACCAGCTGGATGTGAGGGAACTGGAGCTGCATATGGATCAGAGGTTCTGCTGCTCCTCCTCTGGGTTCTGCTGCTCCTCCTCTGGGTTCCCCTGCTCCTCCTCTGGGTTCCGCTGCTCCTCCTCTGGGTTCCGCTGCTCCTCCTCTGGGTTCCGCTGCTCCTCCTCTGGGTTCCCCTGCTGCTCCTCCTCTGGGTTCCGCTGCTCCTCCTCTGGGTTCTGCTCCTCCTCTGGGTTCTGCACCTCCTCTGGGTTCTGCTGGTCCTCCTCTGGGTTCCCCTGCTGCTCCTCCTCTGGGTTCCCCTGCTGCTCCTCTGGGTTCCCCTGCTGCTCCTCCTCTGGGTTCCCCTGCTCCTCCTCTGGGTTCCCCTGCTCCTCCTCTGGGTTCCGCTGCTCCTCCTCTGGGTTCCCCTGCTCCTCCTCTGGGTTCTGCTCCTCCTCTGGGTTCTGCTGCTCCTCCTCTGGGTTCCGCTGGTCCTCCTCTGGGTTCCCCTGCTCCTCCTCTGGGTTCTGCTCCTCCTCTGGGTTCTGCTGGTCCTCCTCTGGGTTCCCCTGCTGCTCCTCTGGGTTCCCCTGCTGCTCCTCTGGGTTCCCCTGCTGCTCCTCCTCTGAGTTCTGCTGCTCCTCTTTTGGGTCTGGGTTCTGGTTCTGCTTCAGCATCACCAGGCAGGAGGTAAAGTCAGTTTGCTGCTGAGAAGCTCCTACAGTAAAACTCGCCTGGATGTGTTTGTTACGTAACGTTTAAGTGCTCAGACAGGGTGGGACATCACAGCGTCCGTCCAGCAGGGGGCGCCTGGTCACCACCCAGGTGGGCTGAAGCCCCGCCTCCTCCACAGCCAGCTGTGACTCAGTAACTGGTTTCCCATCAGCGTCATTACCCAGCATGCACTGCTGCTCCACTGACTGATGTGAAGCCAACACTAACATGTTTGGAACAGGTTTAATCCCTCAGCGAGGTCTGCAGGCGCAAAGCATTCTGGGTGGTCGTTATCATCTAATCTGTCAGTCTGATATATGAAAACGATTTTAAAGTTCTGCTGGTTCTTAAAGCTGCAGTGTTTACTTAAAGCAGACGAACCAATCAGACTCCAGGGAAGTTAATTTACTAACCAATCACTGTCTGAGTTCAACCTGCAACAGAAACACTTCCTGGTCAAAAGCTGAGACACAGAAACCTCCAGAAACTGGAGGTTTGAACTGAAAAGGAGCTTTCTACAACTGCTAAATGCTTTTAATTTATGCTGAACTGGAAGAGAAAATATTCAGAAACTACAACTTCCAACACTTTCCAGCAGTTTGCTGCCACCTGCTGGTAATCCGCGGAATTACACAACATTCATGAACATGATGAAGACAATATCAGGATATAAATCATCCCGGATACTTCAGGATGAATACAGTAAGCTTTGTTAGGATAAAATGACAAACAATAAATATATTTGCTGTTTTTTCTAGTTTTCAAAGCAGGTAAAAATGCAACAATCAGGTTTTCAAGCTTGATTTTCATTTTCTTTTGGCTCCAGTTACTAAAACGAATAAAAGAAGAAAAAATGTTCCAGGTTTAGGAAATCCAAGCTTTTGAATTTTAACGTTGTTATTATTAAAACTTTCAAAAGTACCAAAGACCACGTGATCAGCAGTTAATCGAGTTATTTTCATATTAACTGGTCTTAATTTCCCACTGGAGACACAAAAAAAGTTACTCAGTTAAACTACTGCGACTGTTTAATCAGCTTCCGTGTGTTTATTCGTTAAAATAAACCATTAAATTACATTTAAAATAAGCCAGTTTATTTAAACCAGTTTAAATAATCCGGTTCAGAGCCTCATTCAGCGGTTCGGCTGCAGGATTTAACCCGCCTTTCGGTAGCAGAAACACCGCCGACAGGCAGCCGGCGAACCGACACCGAGTACCAGCGACCGAACCCTCACCAGAACCACCAGGCAGTCGGTGCTGACAGACGGTAAACCCCAGTCTCCTTCCCAGCAAAACAGCTCGTCGGGGGCCGCCATCTTTTTCAACCGGAAGATGAACCTTAACACCGGAAAAGCAGCGCTCTTCTCCACCGGAGGCTACCAAAATAAAATAAAATAAAATAAAATAAAATAAAATAAAATAAAATAAAATAAAATAAAATAAAATTTTTTGTATCATATTAAAAATGATTCTTACACTCAAATCATCTGTGCAAATTGCATGTAATTCTATTGAAATAAATTCAAATGTGAAACATCAGAAATCATTAAATTCAAGTAGAGAAGACATAATAAAATCATTGTGAAGAAAATTAAATGAAATAATTTTAAACTGAACAAAACAGAATATATGGATAATAAACCAAATATATAAAAATTAGCTTCTATTACAACATAGGATTTTGTTCAAGTTATATAATTAATAAACAAATAAACAATAAAAGGAAGAACTGACAGCAGTTAGCTGGATATGTTGCATTCACCAATCTACATATTAAAACAACTCAAATTTAATTGAAAAGTTTAATCTCAAAAACTCAGTAGACATGCAAAATATACCTGATTTTGGGGGAAGTTGTGATTTAGATGTTTGACCCCAAGTGTTCTTGTTTTAGAAATGAGCTTCTGAACCAAAGGTTAACCTCCAGAAATCTGCAGAAGTGGTAAAAAAAAGAGAGACGCACTGATTATGTAAGGCAGAATGTAAGAAAAATTTAGCCCAACCATGAAATCAACTGAAATCATTAATTTTTTTTCCTTCTGCAATTTTTAAAAAATCTGTTTCCTATTTTATAAAGGAGTGATGACTCAATGACTCCCTCTGCCTCCAGCTATATCAAATAAAACCTGCAGAGATGAATGATTATGATGCTTCTTCCTGATTACTCACTATTAGTGAATAATCAGGAACCGGCGGCGGGTTCCTTCTCCCAAAAACCAGAACGGTGAAAGAACTTCCTCCTCTTCACGTCTCGGGAGATAAAAGTTGTGAAACTGCCGTCTTCTGAAACACATGACTCGGTTTCACAAACACTAGATTTACATTTTCGAGTTTCACTGTGATGCTAAAAGAGAAGGAAGTTATGAAACGGTCCAGTTTGTTGAGGATTTTGCATTTCAGCAGAGTTTCTCCTCACTGAAAACAGGAACAAGTTCCTTTAAAGTATTTTTTATCTACAGACCAGTTTCCAGAATTCATGTCAATGATGCCTAAACAGTGAATACATTTTTGATACATACATACATTTTTGTTCTTGCAATAACTTTCAAATTAAATAACTGCATCAGAGGGTTTATAACTGCTTAAAATAAGGATTATTGTCTCATGTATAAAATCTTTATCTTATTAGGATATTAAGAGGCAGACAAACACAAACTACAGCACAATTGTGAAGTGATGTTAAACGTATTCTTTATTTTAGTTTACAAATTAAAAGTTTGTATTCAGTTCACTTTACTTTGACACTCCTAAATAAATTATAGCACTTTCAGATGTATCATAATCAGTAACCAGAGTCCAACTGTGTTTAATTTAATCTGAGTCTAAATCCAGATGTTCTGTCTTGTAAACAAACAAGATAAAATGATCAAACTTCAAAACACAAACAAACTAAACCAAATGCAACAAAAAACACGTTGCAGCTGTGGGAAATATAAATAATGGAAAAAATAAACAAATAGCAAAAACAAAACTAAGTATGAAATTCTACAAAACATGCTCCCCAAAAAGGAAATCCTCCAAACCAGAACCACCAGGCAGTCGGGTTTTGATGTACGAACATCAAAACATGTGACAACATAGGCTCAATAAAGACGGGAGGACAGGAAGAAAGCAGGTGCAAGAAAGAAAACATGTTGTATTTCATGACTTTTACAACATTACAGAACAGCAGCATATTTACGTGGCTAATATTACCGACTCCAGACTCCACCTAGTGGTCTGGAGCTTTTATCCTGATGTTGCTTTTGGTTTTATTTTCTGTGGTTGAAGCATTTTCTATGCAGCATCTGTTGTTTTTTTCTGTGTGCTTTGGAGTTTTCATCATTTATGTATTTGCAACTCGTTTGAACCCGCAGGCCACCGTAGCTGTGAACTAAAGCTGGTTAGGATAGATATGCTGCACAATTGTATATATATATTTTATATTATTATGTCATTATGTACTATTTACATATTCTATACAGTCTCTAGTTGTGCTTGAAAATATTTACAGATTTCAGAAATAAAAGTTAAACAACAGGAACTTTGTCCCATTTAAAGGTTGTTTTTGTTTTGTTTGTCAGCAGCATTATTTCATTTGGTGACATTATTTATATGCCATCCAGTTTCTAACACTGTCTGTTAAATATTTCTGCTCTGCTTGAGCATCGTGATTCCTTCGGTTCTGACCCGGTTTCTCAAACAGAAACAGTTTGAGCTTCAGCTGCAGCAGGATGGAGGATTAATAAAGAGAATCCATGAGAGTGTAATCTGCAGCACAGCTCTTCCAGAAAGATGCTTCTTCTTCTTCTGTGCTGAGGTGAAACCAGAAGATGTTGTCAAAGCCACATTAAAATGGGAGGTCGCGGGTCGTGACCTCATCCTCTGGTGGCTACTGAAGAGTAGATGGTCGGATCCGGTTCTTCTTCTGCTTTTCTGCACAGAATAAATTAAAAAAAATAAGGAGTTATAAATGTAAAAGTGTCTCAGCTCCCTGCAGGATCATAACCAGATCAGTAAAAACAGAACCGCTGCAAAGTGTTGCTCCAGATCTGAGTTACACAGCAGAGATCAAAGTTTTACTCAGAGCAGGAAGCGATGAAACCTGGAGATCACATGATCATCACCCAGAGTCGGGTCATAACTAGTAAAAATACTCCTGAAAGTACAATTTTCAAAAAGTTACTCAAAAAATGGAACTCTTACTTCAGTAACATTTCTGGATTTTCTACAAAAACAAACCAAAATTCACCAGACAGACACACAGCTGCAGTTTCTGTTCAGGTTTCTGAAGTTTTTTATTGAAAGAAACTGATTTGAACAAATTTCCTTTACCTGATTTTGTTATTCTTTTGTAACTTATATGAATTATTATTACATTTTTTTTAATAGAAAAATTTCCACTTCACTCTATATTTTGGTCTGTTTGATGATGTAATTTTTAAATATTAAATGATTGATAATTTGATCCTCTACTCAGTACTTGAGTCGGCTTTTTACCAAATCGTTCGTTCGCTCGTTCGTTCGCTCGTTCGTTCGCTCGTTCGTTCGCTCGTTCGTTCCTCGCTCGTTCGTTCGTTCGCTCGTCCGTTCGCTCGTTCGCTCGTTCGTTCGTTCGTTCGCTCGTTCGCTCGTTCGTTCGTCCGTTCGTTCGTTCGCTCGTTCGTTCGTTCGTTCGTTCGTTCGTTCGTTCGTCCGTTCGTCCGTTCGCTCGTTCGTTCGTTCGTTCACTCGCTCGTTCGTTCGTTCGTTCGTCCGTTCGTTCGTTCGTTCGCTCGTTCGTTCGGCCGGCCTGTCGGTCGGTCGGTCGGTCAGTCAGTCAGTCATGTCTGCATGTCCTACCTGTCCAGTTTGCTGTGTTTGAACTGGACCGAAGCGTAGCTGATCTCCTCAGCCTCTACTTCCTGTTTCTGACTTCCTGTTTCCTGCTGAAGAGGCGGCAGGACGTTGTTGTAGATGTGATCAGTCTGAGGAGCGCAGAGAGAAGAAGACAGTGAATACTGAGGAACGGACTGCTACAGCTGCAGGAACAAACTTGTTACTGTTTATCATCCTGACTGTTACTGTATTGTATCAAAATTTTCAATTGACTTGATTTTCTTCAACCTTCAGTAACTTCTGATTATTTAATTTTTGCAAAGCAAACTATTTCTATGATGTTTTGTCTTCAAACCTGCAGTCAAACATGAGAGCTGCCTCCTTAAACTCAATCTGGTTCTGGTTCAAAGGAAGTTTTTCCTTTCCACTGTCGCCACATGCATCCTCAGTTTGAATGACTGCTGCAAAACAACCAGCTGCAAACATCTGGTTTTATATATATAATTTCAATCAGATTAATTTGTCCTTGTGATTTATATAGTTGGTCTGAAACGATTAATCAAATTAATTGATTAATCCTTTACACACTCAGAAAAGGCCATTTGCTAAAAACAAACAAACAAAAAAAAAACATATTCATAGAAATAATTAAGCCAAAACTGTACAAAAAATAATACATTTTGCAACGAAGATAGAAAAACACTTTTGTCTGTAAATATGTTTTACCCAAATATCCTCAACTGGCTCTTTTAGTTTCACACTAAAATAATGTGGTTATTGTATATTAGGCAATAAAATGTTTATTTTCCTATTTAAAAAAGAAATCTATTTGTTTATTTGTATCTTTGACTGTATTTTAAATATAGTATAAAAAGTTTTAAGTAGTTAAATAAAAAAAATATGTAGAATGTGCCATTTTAAAAAAAATCTGATAAATCAGTTAATCTTCAGAATAATTGAAAGATTAATTTATTACTAAAATAACCGTTAATGTTAAAAATATTAATATTAAAAAGTCTTAATGTTCAGAACGAGATTCTATATTTATAACATGGCTTCTGGTAATTACAGCGGAGCGTAAGTAAAACACCGACATGTACACATTTAGCTGCATGTTTCCATGTTATAAGGTATTTAATTATTAGTCTTAATCGGTTTAATTGTCCAAGTATTTACAAAATATAAACTAGTGCGCTAAGTAAGTAAACTAAATGCTAGTAAGCTATGCTAGTAAGCTAAGCTAGTAAGCTATGCTAGTAAGCTAAGCTAGTAAGCTATGCTAGTAAGCTAAGCTAGTAAGCTAGCTCGCTGCTGGCGCTTCTGCATGCTAACAGCTCCAAGCTAAAGTCTTTTTATACAGTTGAATTTATTGTGAATAAAGTCACTGTTTTACATATTCTGTGTTACAAACTGTATGCAGGTTTGTTTTCCCCAAAAGCAGGATAGCAGCTTCATTTAGCTTCCGTAATTATTGTCAGGTAGCTGTTTGCTGGTTGTGTTCACACCTTCAACACTAAAAAGTACCTCAGTAATGAGGCACTTAGTTCAAATTAGTTACTGCTAATACAGTGAGTAATTTTAAGAGAAGGTTTAATGAACTATAATTGTAAACTGCAGTCAGAGCTGAAGGTTTTGGCATTGTTGACTGTCTTGCCTTGGAATCCATGTTTCCATTGACATTTTGTAGATAATTTTTTTTTAACTTAATCTAATAATTTAATAATTAATTAAATTCGCAAATAGAAACATGTTGGATTGGATCTTGCCTTTCCCTCCTCGCCCCTTCCTGACCTCTGTCCTGTCAAGCAACTCGTAAATAGAGGCTAGTAAACAAAAAGATTAATCATGAATATTCCAGCATTGCTACAGAATCACCTTCATCTCTGTTTCTCCTCTCATGATGTTTGGACTCTCTGCTGCTGTTCGCTTCCTGTAACAAACAAAGGTTTTAAACACAGAAAGAACTAATCAAATAAAAAATTATCCTCATTGATGTTTGGATTTTGGTGGTAACATTTTTTTAACTCCACCCTGATGACATCACAGAAGGTGGTGGTGCACTTTGGTGGCTGAATGTGGATGAGAAGGTTGAATAAACTGGTTTATCTAAATACAGGTTTAATTTTGTCTCCAGGAAAGTTCTGGAAACACCCAGACAATCAAAGCTCCTTAATCATCTACAGTTTGTTTACAAATGTAAAAATGTTCAAATAAATTGAGACTGGAAAAATATTTGCTCAAATCTTAATGACAGTGATATGATGGATGAATCTACTAGTCCGTTTTGGACACTGCTAATTAAAATACGAGCTGTGCTAAACCTAAAACACTAATTATTACATTTAGTTATGCTAACATGAAAGTGTTACACCAACGTGGTATTTAGATGAAGCTAATGGCTAAAGCTGAAACTTCAATTTAAAGAAAGACTGCAACCCTCGAGCAAAAATGTAAATTTGACATTATTATTTAAATGTTCTATAATCCCTTTTAGATATTGAATTTATATTTCTATCTTGTTTTCTTCTGTCTATTTTATTTTGTTCCTGAATGTTTCTTGTTTGAAGTAAAGTTATTGGAGCAGAAACAGGAGCGAGGAGAGGAAACAGGACTACAGACTAAACAAACTTCAAAATAAGAGCGTGCATATCTACTTAAAGAGTCTTTAGCAATCCTCACACAGATGTCAACCTTTGTTCAACTAAAAGTTTACAAAATAGCCAAGTAAATCAGCGCTTTCGAATTTATCAGGGAAAATAGGAAGCTAAGTGCGGTAAACATTTTCAAAGTTAGCAAACCCCTTAGCTACTCCATTAGCACGTTAGCACTACTGCGGTACCTTTTAATGATGAAGATGAGGAGGATGAGGGTGGTGACCGCCAGCAGGACTCCAAACGTCACAGCAGCAGCCAGAGGAAGGTTAGACTCTGGAAAACAGAAAGCTTCTAACCATCAGGCTTACTCTGCAGCTGGACGCACCATTCAGATTCTACTACATCTAGATGATTTAAACTGTTTAGAGGATTTTATTTTCAGAATGGCTATTACAGAGTTTAGCTATAAAAATGTGTCGGAGTTCTGTGGTGGCGCAGGGGTCCAGCACAACCCCAATAAGGAGGCCTTGGTCCCAGACGTGGCTGTCGCAGGTTCGATTCCCGGCCTGCTGTCCTTTGCCTCATGTCTCCCCTCTGTCTCATCACTTCCTGTCATTTTCAAATAAAGGCCACTGGAGCCAAAAACTTTAAAAAAAATGATTCACATGTGGTGGATGCAAAGCTGAGAAAATTAGAATACGATAAAAAGTTTCTTATTTTTTCCTCCATTTTACAAACTCATCAGTTATGTGGATTTATTACAACTTGAATAAAACGTGTAAAGTTTTTATGTCTTGCAGTTTTGATGATTCTGGTTAAGAATGAAAACCCAAACCCAGGAAGCTCCGGTCGCTGCTTGATGCTCCGGCTCCAGGTGAAGATCTCACACATTTTTCAAGGATTTGAATGACAGTCCTGTCATCCTGGATGCTAGGACACCATCACTTACTGCACTTTTTCCTTCCACTAAGTTTTCTTGGTTTGAAATATTTTACTCATTGTGTGAACAGAAAACATTGAATTTTTTAAGATCTTCTAGTTTTTTATATGTTACTGTTGTTGCTGAAAATGTCTCCAGAACCAACCAGAACCAACCTTCCTCCTCCTCTTCCTCCTCTTCCTCCACCTGCAGGCTGAACGGCTCTGATTGGGTCTCCATGTTCCTCAGAGCACAGCTGTAGTTCCCAGAATCCTTTGCGGTCAGAGGGCCGAGCTGGAGGGTGGAGCCATTCCCTGGGAGGGCGTGGCCATCCTTCCTCCAGGTGACCTCCAGGTGAGTGAAGGTGCAGGTAGAAGTGGTGCACTGCAGGGAGACAGTTTGACCTCTGCTGACCTCTGACCTGTTGCTGGAGCTCTTTATCTTCATTTTGATCTGATCTAAGTGAAACTTTCTCATTAGTTTCCATTAATATCTGTGATTATTATCTGAATGTGACGTCTTGATCTTACCAACCACTGAGATTCTGACTCCAGTCTGGTTTGTAAAATGTCCAGCAGAATTATCCGCTTCCATCCTGAATCTAAAGGTTCCCTTATCCTCCATCGTTATGTCTCTGATCTGCAGAGTGCAGTTTGCCTTCATGTTGCCCAGGTAATGAAACCGAGACTCTCTGGCTGTTGAGTTGCTGTCGTAAACAGACGGAGTCGTTCCCTGACAGATCTCATGATTCTTACACCAGAGAACTCTGACGATCCTCAGAGGAATCTCTCTTCTTCCATCAGAGAAAGATTTCAGAGGAGTGAAGCAACAGTGCAGGATGACAGTCGATCCTGTCACTGCACAGGTCGATCCAAACTGGTACCGGGTCGTTTGGGCCGCTGCCCCTGGAGAAACAGAGTTTAAAATGATTATCTCAGTGAAAACCTGATCGATATTACGCTGCTGCTGTCCATTGGGCCGCCTGCGTCTGCTTCAGCTGTACCTGTTGTAATCACTGTGACCACTAGGGGGCACTCCCATTGCGTGAACACTGATATTGTGCTGCGAGTTAGAAACTAAGTAAATTCTGCTTCTTGTTATTGGATCCATAAACACAAAGTTGACCCAGGAACATGCTAAAGTCACAAAAGACACTCAAAAGATGGAAAATAGGAAGAGAAAAATGCAAACAGACAAAAACAAACTCAGTTTGTAACGTCAAATGAGTTGATAATGAAACAGGTAGAAAACTGATCAATCCAGTTAATAAATTGTTGTAGCAAATGTAACATAAAGCTGCATAATTTAAATATTTTTGTGACTCAACGCCCTATGATGGTCTTACATGCAGCAGCCATGAGCCACAGTGACCTGCTGCTATTACTCATTCAGTGAACATCATTGGATTATGATGAGTTTGGAGCAGCAGATCTGATTCAGCTCATTGTGACTCAATTCATCAGGACTTTGTAAAAACAGATAGTTGCTTCTTTAAAGCATCTTTTCTGCAAAGGAAAAAACATTACAGGGTCAACAGAAAGTGTGAATAAAGTCGCAGAGAACAGTGCAATATTTCTCTATCTGTGAACGGACATTCGACATTTCAGAAAAGGACATTCTGAGGTAAAGAATCGTGTTGGAAATTTACTCTCTAACTCGTCCTCATATTTCTGAAATCTAAGTTGTGATGGAATCGCTTCCTGGAAAACCTGATGTAAGATCCTCTTTATTTTACCGAAAATGTTTCAGTTGTTTACGCTTTAAGTTTTAAGGTTTCTCTGAACATTAATTTCAACGAGATGTGAGCTCATGTTGGAGTAAATCTACATTGTGAAGCAACTCTACTGTCACTGAGCTGGAGATATTTAAAGAAAATACACAGAGTTAGTGAGGAAGTGGGCCGCTGCCTTGCCGCTGCCTTGCCGCTGCCTTGCCGCTGCCTTGCCTTGCCGCTGCCTTGCCTTGCCGCTGCCTTGCCGCTGCCTTGCCTTGCCGCTGCCTTGCCTTGCCGCTGCCTTGCCGCTGCCTTGCCGCTGCCTTGCCGCTGCCTTGCCGCTGCCTTGCCGCTGCCTTGCCTTGCCGCTGCCTTGCCTTGCCGCTGCCTTGCCGCTGCCTTGCCTTGCCGCTGCCTTGCCTTGCCGCTGCCTTGCCGCTGCCTTGCCGCTGCCTTGCCGCTGCCTTGCCGCTGCCTTGCCGCTGCCTTGCCTTGCCGCTGCCTTGCCTTGCCGCTGCCTTGCCTTGCCGCTGCCTTGCCGCTGCCTTGCCGCTGCCTTGCCTTGCCGCTGCCTTGCCTTGCCGCTGCCTTGCTGCCTTGCTGCTGCTCACTGGGTTTTAAAGAAGGCAGTTTGGTTGTAAGAAGGAAAGAAAACTTTTCAGGGTCTTGGATGTTGAATTTATATTTTTAATCATTTGTTTCTGTGTTTGGTGCAGCTATTTCACTCTTTCAATGTAAAATCAGATTTGAACATTTCCAATGCAAACAGCTGACAGGAAGTCCAACATTAAATTAATAATTTACTGCATAATATCAGTGATTTGATCTACAAATACTAACTTTCTGAATAATGCATCAAACATGTTCCTGGTGTGTCATGCAAAATGAAAATTATGATCAAATTTTAAACATATTAAAGTTAATTGTTTTTTGCACTTACAGCAAAATATTGAAATGTTTTTAAACTGATGCTTCATTTAATCAGGTCGTTCTGAAAGCGTTAAATAATAATGTGACTCATTCAGGAAAAGAAGAACAGGAAGCATCAGGAAAACCCAAAGAAATAAACACAAGTTTCCATAAACCTGCAAAACTTTCACCTTTCTGTCCGAACTCAGAGATGAAGGACAAAAACTCAGCTGCCAATAAAACTTTAGAAATTATTTACACAGATTTAATTTCCTGCTTTCAGGTTTTCTTTCTTCCTGATGAAGATCAAACTTCTCACCTGCCAGCAGGAACATGAAGCTCCAGAAAACCTTTTCACCTCCAGGAATCATCCTGAGCTTTTAGACTCTTTGCTGATCGTCCTGTCAGAAAACTGATCAGCGATGCTGTAACTTTCTGTTTTCGCTCTTTCACTTCCTACTTTATTTGTTTGTTCAGTAACTTCTCTCTGCATGGTAATTTAGGCCGACTGCAGCTCAGCTTTCAGAAGCACTCAGGTAGAAATTAGTTCATGCATTATGTGAAAAAACAAGGCAGGAAGTGGAAACGTTGAGCTTCCTGCTTTCCGCTCTCAGAGGTTTGGAGACGATTTTTATCCAGCGATGGAAAATGGAGCCGATGCAAAGCTGTACAGACTAAAGAGTGATATGATCCTACTGACAGAAGTAACATAACCCAGTATAATATAAAAGAACCACAGGAAACAGACAGGAAGAGAATTACAAACTTTTTGTATTTTTTAAGCTGTTGATAAAAAAGCTAAATATTAATGAAAAAACAGATCAGGAACCAAGATGTATATTCTGTATATTTAGATATAATTTTCCTTAAACTCAGACTTTCTGTTAAAATGTTTTCAGTTGCAATAAAGAAAAACGAACCTTTTCCTGGTCAACCAGTATGAATTGATTTTAACTGATCAAGCAGATTGATTACTGATGTTAGAACGGCCCACTTTACATATCAACCTCTGGTTATTAAAATAACGTAATTATGTTTAATACTGTTAATGAAACATGTGACAGAAAGATTTAAATTATGCAGCATTTTGCATAATTGACTGGACTGAACCTGGTTTTGCTCCAAACGTTTCGTCGTCCTCATTTGATGTTACTGTCGGCTCAGTTTGTGAAAAACTTGCCAATGTTTGGACATTTAGCTGCTAAGTTTAAACATGCAAAAGCACATTTAACTTCTTCCTTTTATTCTAGATTTCTCTGTTCTCTTTCTGCTTTCCTCCATCAGGTTTCACGTCAGGCTACAAAACAGTAGCTGCTGTCGCAGCAAGCCGATGAAAGAAATCAGCTCCACCACATTTACATCCCAGACATCTGAAATGGACATGCTAGTTTATTAACGTATCTCTAATAATCTTAAATTAACATTCAGGATAGTCAAAATGTTTCTGTCAAATCAAAACTGGAATGTAAATACAGACAGTCAGAGGAAACTGATTTTATGGTAAAACGGCCTGCCATACTGGCTGTGGCTTCCACTCAAAAAACAAGATTATATCTAGAGAAAATATGAATCATTTTAAGAACTAAAAATAGACGACATGGTTAAATAGGATCCACCAGACATTGTGTATATTGTGATAATATTGCAGACACTCACTGCTATGTTGTAATATCTTGTATGATTTATTTCAGTGATGAGGCTGCAACTCTTTCAATGCAACAGCAGGTGTCAGTAGAGAGCCATGAAGTGTTGAACTTCCTGTTCGCTCTCTGACTTCCTGCTGTATTTATTTTCTCTCTGCATCTTAAATTAAATCAGCCTAACCGACTGCAGTTCAGCTTTTCTAAAAACATGATACAACGTCAGTGTTTAGCTGGAAGAGGTGAAACGATGAGCTGCTTGGTTCTTCTAAAACTCTAGATGTTGGTAAAATGATTATATTTCTATATTTTCTGTGATGTAAACCTGTCCAGTCCTGAGGCTGGGACGGATCCAGAGCGCTGACTTGGTTCTGTATTTATTTAAAATAAAATCTAACTACTTTTTTGCTTTCAATAAAATCACTGATTTTTAAAGTAATTATTGAATCAAAATAAAAGAAGCAAAAAGTTCATCTTAAAAATGAAATAAATGTAAAAAGGTTGAACCATCTCTGCAGCAGTCAGCGTCGCATCACCTCCTCCGATGGAAACTGATGACGAGAGGACAGCCGGTTAAAATATGAACTGAATCCTGGCTGTGAGAGTACCAACCGGGTCAGAACCTGCTGGTGTCGGAGCGTTTCACACCACCTGTCCAACAGCAACAGGAGAGGAACAAAAACTAAACACATGAACACGTCCTGAGAACCAGAACTCAGACCAAACTGAACTCCAGTTTGCGGCGTTTTGGGACATAAACCGATGGGTTTCTGGACTTTCTCCCGTTGTGGACTCCTGAGCGAAGCAGGAACTTTGAGTTGGATCCGTTTCCTCATCAGAGGAGGAAACGCCGCCATGTGGGAACTTGTTTCGGAAAGGCAAAGGAATCCAATCAGACTGAGTCGGGGACCTGAAGGATCTGAAGAGTCTTCTGTTGAAAACCCTGCAAGGCATTGAACCAGAGCCAGAACCACCTGAGCCAGTCCGACCAGCCAATCAGGAACTCAGGTGAGTCACGACTCATCCCCCAACATCTGTACCTTTCCTCACTGACGGTTTGCTCTGCAGGAAGAATCCATCCAACGTTCCCGAAGGAAAAACCACCGGAGAACGTCCCAATTCTGTGACTTTACACCAGAATAACTCAAACCGACCAACTTCTGGAGGTTAAAGGTCAGAGAAAACTCCGCTTCCTTTGGCTTTATCCTACACTGTAAAAACTGTTTTTACAGGAAAACTGTGGCAGCTGTGGCTCCCAGAGTTTTCCTGTGAAAATGATAGAATAATAGATTTACAGTGATTGAGTTCACAGCTGAATTACATTGATAATCTGTTAAGTGTACAAAAGTTAAATGTTAATATAACCAGATTCAGAAAAACGTGCAGAATAAAGTCGTATGTTTTGTATTTTCAAAAACAACTGCAGGAAAAACCTCAAAAAACTGGAGTTTTTCCAGATCTGAATGTCATTTTAACAGAATATCTGTTTCTTACCAACATTTGTAGTTTTAACAAATACATTCGATTATTCTCACAAATTATTGCAGTAAAAACAACAAAAACATTTTATTTGACAATTTGCAAAGATTTCTGTAAATTAAACACTTTACAGTGTTTTCTTGTTGTGATTTTAGTTTTTGTGGAAATTTTACGGCCATTTTAGACAGCTGTGAATGTTTCTGAGTAGGTTTGATAATGAGAATTGATTGATTGATTGATCGATCGATCAATCGATCCTGCAGGTTTTGGCCTCATCATGTCCAGTAAAGGAAGAAACCTGGCAGAGGTGAGGAACCTCCTTCAGTCCTGCAATGGATTCAACTCGCAGCAGACCAAGAAGTTCTACGACAGCGAAGCGGAAACGTACGAACAGGTGAGACCAGAGAACTATGATTATAAAACCTGTAAACCTGAAAACCTGAAAGCCTGAAAACCTGGAAGCCTGAAAACCTGAAAACCTGAAAGCCTGAAAACCTGAAAGCCGGAAAACCTGAAAGCCTGAAAACCTGAAAGCCTGAAAACCTGAAAGCCTGAAAACCTGGAAGCCTGAAAACCTGAAAGCCTGAAAACCTGAAAGCCTGAAAACCTGAAAACCTGAAAGCCGGAAAACCTGGAAGCCTGAAAACCTGAAAGCCTGAAAACCTGAAAGCCTGAAAACCTGGAAGCCTGAAAACCTGGAAGCCTGAAAACCTGAAAGCCTGAAAACCTGAAATCCTGAAAACCTGAAAGCCTGAAAACCTGAAAGTCTGAAAACCTGAAAGCCTGAAAACCTGAAAGCCTGAAAGCCTGAAAACCTGAAAGCCTGAAAACCTGAAAGCCTGAAAGCCTGAAAACCTGAAAGCCTGAAAGCCTGAAATCCTGAAAACCTGAAAGCCTGAAAGCCTGAAAACCTGAAAGCCTGAAAACCTGAAATCCTGAAAACCTGAAAGCCTGAAAACCTGAAATCCTGAAAACCTGAAAGCCTGAAAACCTGCGGCTCAGAAGGAAGCAAACATAAACCTGAACTTCTGGCATGGACTTTAATTTAAAGCAATCAGTTACACATTTCTTTATTCCACTTAAAACTTTCACATCAAACTAATTTTTAAACAAAACATAAAAACAAAATTCAGTTTTTAAATCACCAACGTGATGAGGAAGTAATTCATAAAATATTTGATTAGCATGCTACTCAGCATGCTAATGATGCTATCTGTCCAACCAGCTAAATATCACATTAGCATGAAATTCGCAGTGCTAGGATTACGTTGGCCAATAGTTGCTGCTCCAAACAGTCTTTCTGTTTGATCGGGTTTGATCCACATCTGGAAGAACTGCAATGTTTTGGTGATGTTTGATTTCTGCACTTTGTTCTCCTTCAATCACCTCCCAGCAGTTAAACGCCAGCCCGTTTACCCTCTTTTTCAGATCCTTTTGTTCTCTTCAAGTCGACTGTTTTTCCTGGCATCGCTTCGTTGTTCCTTCGGTTAGTAAATGTCGGTCAGGCCTTTTCTTCTGTCTTTCTCTCGGGTTTGATTCCACGAGGCACAAGAAGAAAGTTTTTGTTGTTTTACTTTTTGTTTTTTTGTGTTTTAAAAATGAGCAGATGAAAAATCCAAAGCAGAGTTGCTGAGACAATCTGCAGGCTGATTCTACCAGAGCTTCTGGATTTCCAGGCTCAATCTGGTTCTGCTGGAGGTTTCCTTTCCACTGTCACCACATGCATGCTCAGCATGAATTCAGTGAACCGGATCAAACTGAACCAGCTTTCATATGTGGGTTGAGTTAAAAGTGTTACCTCTGTGAACTTTGACCCCTGCAGGACTTTGTGGATACGTTGGAGTACCGCGCTCCACATCAGCTCATCGATGTCCTGGTGGCCAACTTCTCCGGAGACCGAGGGACGGTTCAGGTTCTGGATGTGGCCTGCGGCTCCGGACTGGTGGCTAAACTGGTGAGCTTTCCTTTTTCCTCCCAGGTCATAAAGCAGGTAAAATATGACGGTGCTGTGCTGTAAACACATAGATTATTGGGATTTTATGGTGCAAAATTATGCAGCGGAAGAAAAAGTTTTTCCATTTTTACCGCCCCCTTTACTATGACGCCCCGAATTGTTAGCCGGCGTCCAGAGTTTATCCACTTTGCAGCTTGCTACTGATCCAATTAATGAGCAGTCGGGGCTAGCAAGCGACAAGGAAACCGCTAGCTAACATTAGCTTTGGAGAGGCTAGTGACTAGCTTGGCTTGTGTGGTCACCCACTGGATTCCCTTCTTCTGCTGTCCATTTGCACAGATACGCCAGCATTAACATTGTATTAGTTGCCGATAGCATTGGTCAAGCTAGCATTACTCAAGAATCGGCTGATGTTAGCATTAGACAGTATGGCATTTAGCCTTGAATTAGTTGCCGTTAGCATTGGTTAGGATAGCATTCCACTTGCATAGATTGTTGTTTATTTCAAAAGGGACAATGCGCATCACATAATATGCCAGAGTTAGCTCAAGGGCTAGCTTTCAGCTCCCAGGTTGATGTTAGCATCGGTTGAGCTAGCATTACTCTTGAATACGCTGGCGTTACCCTGAGTGTTTGGCCTATCTAAGGGACAAAGGAAAGTTTAGCAAGAAAAATGATGATTCAATATCTGTTAGTGTCATACATTGCATTGATATTTGTCTTTTAGATAACCAATATCAATGCAGTGCATAGTGTCTCACTGGACACTATGCACTGCATGTCCAATGAGACACTATGCATAGACATGTCAAATATTACCAAGCTGAAGTTGGCTTTTGATTGCTGAAGGCTAAAGAGCGATACCACTCAATTTTTTACTATTTTATTCTAAAATAAAAATATTTAAAACTAGTTTTTGATTATTGAAACCTTTAGTTGAATTGTGAAGGCAGTAATTCTGGTGCAGCAGAGGCACCTACAGGTTGGACTGGAGGTTTTCCACCCGGAAGGAGAACATTGCATTGAAACTGCTTGGATGATTTTTATTTCCTGAGCTCAGTTTTATGATGTCAAACTTTAATGACTCGTTTCAAATGTTTAAGTTGGGATTCAGGAACTTTGTTGGAGTGGACTGCAGCGAACGAATACTGGAGGAAGCTGCAAAGACCAAACTCTACCGAGAGCTCCAACCAGCCCTACTGGGATCAGAACCACTTCCTGCTCAGACTAGTGACTTCTGATCTCCTTCCTGCTTCACACACACCCAGCAGGGATCAGGTTTCACAGACTATTCCTCTTTGCTGGTTCCAGGTTCGTTTGATCTGGTGATTCTGGTCGGGGGCCTCAGCGTTGGTTTCGCTCCAGTCAGCGTCATCAGGGAGCTCTGCAATGCAGCCAAACCAGGTACTGACATCATTTAGCACCAGCAGGAATGCTGGAAACCTAAAATCAAAAACCATCCATTTCCTCCCTGCAGGAGGTTTAATCTGCTTGGCGAGAGGCAACCACACGAGTTCAGCAGAGAAAGAGTTTGGGACAAATCTGGAGCGAGAGCTGCAGCTGCTGGAGGATGACGGGCTGTGGAGTCGAGTCGCCGTCCAGCAGGTGGAGCGCTACATGCTGGACCCTCAGGTGGAGGCCAGCAGGCAGGACGAGGGCCCGGTGTACATCACCGGGAGCCTTTACCTCTACCAGAAGACCCGCAGCTCAGAGGGAAACAAAGAAATATGATGTGAACCTGAACCCTATTACTATTTACTGTTAGAAACTGACAGAAATGCCACTTCTGACTGTTTTATATGTATTTGAAGAGAACATATAGCTGATAAATATGATGGTTGACAAGTAGAAAAGTGCAGCAAAAACATGAATGATCCAAACTCCAAAACACACAAACACAAAAATCTAATAAAACAGATAAATACAGCAAAGAAAATTTACTGAAACCAAAAGACATACAAGCAAAACCAGCAGCTGACCACTAGGGGGAGTCGACCACCAAACCATACAGGGCCTGATGCTCAGTAAAAACAGGATTTGCAGATGAAACCAAGAAAGAAAATATTAGCTATACTTCCTGTTGTTTACCAATCAACAGCAGAATATTTACCAAGAGGACTTTTGTTTTGCAGTGTTTGTTGTTTTTGTTATTTGTTGCTTTTTTGTGTTTGTAGCATTTTTTGTTTCAGTGGTATTTTTGTATTTTGGAGTTTGCATCCTTCATGAATTTGCAGCGCGTTTTGCTGCTTGCTGCATGTTTGCACCTGTCACTACAGATAAAAGTTTGATCCAAAGAAGAGAAACATGTATAAAAGTATGATTGTTCTGGAAGCAGGTGGATTATTATTATTCTGAGTTTTACTCAAACATCAAAACTCTTAAAATCCTGCAACAGGAGATGAATCAGGAACATTTGTGTGTTTTGAATTGGTGTAAAATATATTTTTTCACTCTTGCATGTCTGATGTTTTCATGTTAGCAGACATTTGGTAGCTTTTAGGTTTATTTTTGCCTCCTTAAACCTTCTGAACATTAAAGCAACAATATAATTCTAGCTTGTATGTTTCTTTGGCTGATTTCAGCCTCTAAATTTGGATTATTTCAGGGCTTTTTTTTTTTTTTTTTAGCATATTTAAATAAATTAAAGTCAGTTTGTTTATTTTATTCATTTTTTAACGAAGGACCTGTAACATTTCTTCAGCAGTTAAATCCGTTCATGGACAAATAAGGGCACTTCCTGGTTATTATCTAACATCCGAGAGGCCACAAGGGGGCGGAGTCTCCTCCTCCTGGAGGACCATTTCAGAGACTAGAGGAGGCTGCAGAGATGTCTCACTCCTGGCTTTAAGGAAAAAAGTAATAGCCCAATTATTTAATCAGAAATTACCTAAAGCTTGTCAGTAAATATAACGTGTTGAATGCTGCAGTGCCACAAAGTGTCATTCTGTTGTTTACAGAAAAGTTTATATATAATGTCAAAAATAAAAGCAGAAAACAGAAACAGAATTTTGTATATTGTCTTTTCTATTAACTTCCAGATTGGATTAAAATAAATAAACTTTAATACAATTAATATTAATGTTTCAGTATATGTCATCACTCAAACACAGTCATGAATAAAAAATATATCTATAAATAGACACAAACAAGAATTGTTGGTTAATTCAATTCAAAAATACTTTATTTATTCTAAAGGGAAATTAAATGTTGTAACTAATTAATTCAGAATTCTTAATAATGATATTGTAGATGGTGACAAACGAATTTAATATTGTATAGTCTAAGCTTAATTATTTAACTAAAACCTATATTTTAAAAAACATTTTTATTCTAACTTCATTTCAGAAAAACAACCTTGTCGTTCTCCACGCAGTGAGTCATTACCCCGCACAGACGATCTTGGTGCAGTCTCCTCTCGGCAGCTCCGCGCAGCCTCCCTGCATCCCAGCATCTCTGCGCAGTGGATCAGACTGACCGACCCTCCGAGGCGGACCGACGCTGCTCCGTCAGCGGGCACATGAAGGCTTCCTCCCCCGGGTCAGAGGCGTGTTTTCGGTGATTCCTCCCCGCTGGTTTCCCTCCTGTATGGATGTGAAGTAACAGCGGGCGGCAGCGAGTCGGTTCCCCCTCCATCTCTGCGCTTCTTTCGGCCGGGATCCAGTCCTCCTCTGAACCACAAAATGGCGGACATCATCGAGCTGGGACCCGCCTACGGTGAGAACCGGGCCGGAGTCCGAACCTTTTCTCAATTTAACACCAGAACTCTCCTTTTTCAACCCTCCAGATGTGTGTAATTTGTGTTGTAGAAGCTTTTTGGGGAACAGCAGGTGTTTATGAGGGAAATGATCCGAGTCATGTTGATAAATCACCTGTCGTCTCTCTGACTGACTCTAGTGATATTTAAACATGATCAAAATATCATTAATCATGTTTCCCTGCGTGTAGATAGTAGATGGATCCTGGACGCTCCCCTGCGGTCAGTAACATGTTAAAGGAACAGCGTCATCATTCCTGAAGAATTGAACAGGAAACGTTTATTGATTTGTGACGTCATTGTTTCTCAATCCGACCCCACGGATGGTTTAAAAACAGCCCAAACTCGGGTGGGTTAAAAAAAACAACAGGGCGCGTTCCCACGCAGTCTGCCGCCCTCTCGTGCGTGCGCGTCGCGTGCCAGTAACGGGTGGGTAGAGGCTGACGTCATGTCTGTTCCCTGCGACAGAGGAATGATCTGTCCTTATAAACCCATCTTTGTCCCGCTGGAGTCGTCGCTGCTGACGCGGAGGAATAATCTGTTTTCTGGGGATGAGGCGGTCCAGAACCGGTCCAGAACCAGGCCAGAACCGGGCCAGAACCAGGCCAGAACTGGGCCAGGTTCATTTTAAACTGCAGAATCTTAAATAATCCAGATAATACTGATATAAACTGAATTTCTGAAGCCTTCTTGTCCCATGAAGTCGTTGTTGCCTGGTCTTTGAAGACATTGGCTGGAGATGAGATTAGGGACCATTTAATCCCAAACCAGCCTGTAGAGGCAGCTGGGTTAAAACCAGGGAATCTGGGCCGATCCGGGCATGGGTCGAGTTCTAGGTTTGGTTTTCTAATCTGTAATCAGGTTAAAGTGACTCATTTCTGCTAAAGAAAAACATAAAGCCTGGATTATTAAGCGATGGATGATTAATCCTCCCTGGATTGGGAGATTTGGGGTGTCGAAGTGGAAGCCCAGAAGAACCTGCAGCTCTGCAGAGCCTCACAGAACCAGAAAGTTCAGTTTATTGTGATAGTTTAGCATAGCGCTGCAGCTAGAGATTATTTTATAATCGACTAATTGGACAAAATAATAAAGTCAGGTTCTGCATAAAGTACAAGCTTCTTTTATGACTTAAAAATACACAAAAAAGAAAATTAAATTAATTCAGTTTTTAGATTTTATTGTTTAAAATGTTTCAACTATGATTAAATCCAACTAACTACTACAAATACTTTAAACTTGAAATATAAACTGTACATATTTCTTTTAAATGAAAATAAAAGCAACAAATAAAAGGTTTTATCTCAAATCTGTTGCTTTATTTCACACTAGTTTTCTTTTGTTACATTTCCCACCCTGTTAGCTAACACGCTGCCAGTTAGCCGCTGCTACATGTAGCCTTCCTCCTAGTCCTACATGTGGAACATGACAGATTATCTCACATTCAGGTAAACGTGTCTAACAAAGCCAACATAAACGCCGCCTGTCGTCGACTGCGGTCAACTCGGACGTCTGCAGCGGCTACATCAACGGCGCGCTATCATAGAAGCTAATGCTACTGTGCTGTCATTCCAGTTTAGCTTAAAATGTTTCTGCACTTTGATAGTTTCTGTCATTTCTAGCTAGCTTCATTTTGTAACTCTACCTCTCCTTCCACAGCTAAAAATAGCACTTAGCTTAGCATATGTGTCATCACCGTAGGCGTTAGCATAGGCGTTATTGTTGTCGTGCAACACAAATAATCTCCCAGCCAGACTTCAGAGAGCTGATTAGTTTAAGTGTTTGTTACAGTATATTTAACGAAACTTTGAAGCAGAACGTCAGCTCAGGTCTGGACTTTGACTAGGCCATTCTAACCTATGAATCTGCTGTGGTCTCAGTCATCCCATAATATCTCTAATTCTGGCTTTAAATCTCAAAATGGAGACTTTTTGTTGGGTTTTTATTTTTTCTTTCATGGTGGAAATGAACTTCCACAGAAATGAGCGAAAATGTGAAAACGTTTATGGGGTGTGAATATTTCTTCACATTAATACCTAAAACTAAAAGTTTTTGCCCCCCTGCTTTAAGTAGAAGCTGTTTAATGATGTGTTTACTGACCAGGAGAAACCTGGGAGTTCTGATGCATTCAGGGAACAAGAAGTAAAATCAGATTTTTAACAGGTTACTGATCGATTCTGGACCGAATACAGAAAGTTATTAAATCCTCTCTGGTCTCTCAAATCGGATCAGCTGCAACAGAACAAAATCATTTTAAGGAAATGTTTTGAATAATTCATTATAAATACGGTGAAAAAGTCCTGAAATATTACAACTTTTCAGCTGATATCTCCGTAAAAATCATCTTGTTGATGTAAAATTATATCTCTTATGTTTTTATCATCTTTTCAGAAAAATTTACATTTTGGAGACGCATCCAACCAATCAAAAACTACTTCACTGAAACAAAATATTCCAGAGAATCTGGAGGTTTCTCAGCGGCAGAATCAGTAAATCTAACACACACACACAGCTGATGTGTGTGTGTGTTGCTAAGCAGTGAGCTGAGCTGTTTCAACTCTTCCCAAACATGACATCATCCGCTGGAGTCTGAATGAAAGCCGGAAACGGAGGAAGGCTTTCAGGCTTTAATGGCTGCAGCAACACAGCAACCAGCTGCAGCATCGCAGCAACCAGCTGCAGGTTGTTTTATTCTGATGCACATTCGTCGTGTTTTTACCTCAAACGTGGTCTGAGCCTGCAGACGAGTTTGAAACGTTGCAGTTTTGTATTTTTTAGACGTTTAAATTTCTGGGTTTTATTTCCACGCCGCAGTCAGGTTGCTGCAGGACTGAGTGAAGCTGCAGCAGTGAGTCTCATGGGACGCATCAGGACAACAAGGCAGCACTGTATGCTGCAAACATGCAGCTCGCAGCTGTATGCAGCTCGCCTCCTCTTCATCATCATCACCATCTTCCTCAACTCTGAGCAGTTAAATCCTCGTTAGTAGTTTCCATGCAGAGTTTGGTTCGGTCATTTTCCAGCTTTATTTTCCTGTTTTCAACATAAAAATCTTCCCAGTTTAAATTTTCTTTCTCCAAACACACCGGATTCATCTACCGATTAAATGCCAAAGTTATCCTGATGTTTTATTGCCTCGATCAGCTTCAGTTTTTGTTTTTGAACATTATTGATGATGGATCTTGACCATCTATCGTCCTTTTCATCCGTACAACTCAGCAGAGACTCTGTGGTACCACTAGCAACATAAAGATCCAACTGGTTTCAGTGTTTCTGAGATATTTTTCATAGACATTAAAGTCCTAAGCATTAATATTAATTCACTAATTAATATTAAACCACAGCAGAGCCTGGTTTGGGAAGCTTTGTCCTTTACAAAAATCCAGATGAAAAGAAACAAAACCAGGAGATAAGATTTCCAAAAACAGGCTGGAACCAGAGGTCTGACATGATTTTCAAGCCTAAAGCCTGGGTCAAAGGTCAACCCAAGGTTTCTAACAGTAGCTTTAACCAAAAGATCTCCTGTTATTTTATCAGGAACAACAATATTACTTCCAGTTTCCTTCATTTAATGAAAGGAAACTGTCACTATGCCGATGATACGCTGAAGATACATCCAGATATCATCCGCAGAGATTCATGTCATCGAGGTCGAGGCGCTGACAGACCGTCCACTGCGTCTCTACGCCGATGATGCTCTGATGGACGTCACCTTTCATCACTGGAGGATATTTTGGAATTGAAAACATGATTTACTGAATGACCTCTAACTGTCCTCTGTGTCTCCGTCCAGCCATGTCCCCGGTGCTGGCGGGCTTCCTTGGAGCTGGTGTCCTGGTTCTGGTGGTGGTGGTTCTGGTCCTGCTCTGGTCGTTCTGTCAGCGCCGGTACCTCCGGGTTACCGGGCGCTACAAGCTGCACGGCGACCGATACTGCGACGCAGAGGACCCCCCGTACAAATTCATCCACATGCTGAAGGGGATCAGCATTTACCCAGAATCCCTCAGCGGCAGCAAGCGGATCGTCCGTGGAATCCGCCGCGCCGACCGGTCGGAGCGTGACGGCGAGCGCGGCGGTTCGGCCGGCGGCGCGGCGGGCCGGGGAATGGTCCTGGTGGACGCAGAGAACAACATCCTGGACGTTCCGGGCCAGCTGCAGATGAGTCACCTGGTCCCGCCCTCCGGGTCGGGCCCCGCCCACAGCCAGGCCCGGCTGGAGCGGGCGCTGCCGGTCCGCGCCGACTACTGCTGCCTGGACAGCAGCTCGGCCGGCAGCAGCCAGACCAGCAGCAAGACGGCGTCGCCCTTCACCCCCGCCTCCTCCGAACCGGAACCCAACCTGGGCTCCATCAGCCTCAGCGTCGACTACAACTTCCCCAAGAAGGCGCTGGTGGTGACGGTGGTGGGGGCCCGGGGCCTCCCCGCCGTGGACGAGCAGGCCGGCAGCTCCGACCCCTACGTGAAGATGACCATCCTGCCGGAGAAGAAGCACCGCGTCAAGACCCGCGTGCTGAGGAAGACGCTGGACCCCATCTTCGACGAGACCTTCACCTTCTACGGCGTGGCCTACAGCGCGCTGCCCGACCTCACGCTGCACTTCCTGGTGCTCAGCTTCGACCGCTTCGCCCGCGATGACGTCATCGGGGAGGCCGTGGTGCCGCTGAAGGGCGTGGACCCGAGCACGGGCCGGGTCCACCTGAGCCAGCAGATCACCAAGAGGAACATGCAGGTGAGCAGGAACCTGCTGTTAGCTTAGCGTTAGCATGCAGACGGGCTGCTCGGTCAGCTGCTCTGCTTCAGACAGAAATATGAACAGATTCTCTGATTTTAGTCTTCTGATCAGAACCGACTGGGTCAAATCAGCGGTTCAGGAACTGGACCAACATTAAAACACAAAAAACAGAATTATTGTGTTTAAAACAAACTAAAAAGGAGATTTTTATTCATCACTGGAAGAGCTGATGGGAGTCTGATTATTGGTGGTAAAAATTGATTATTGGTGGTAAAAATTGATTATTGGTCCCCATCATCTCTGTCTGTGTTCTCAGTGTGAGAGTCGTGGCGAGCTGCTGGCCTCGCTGTCCTACCAGCCCGTGTCCCACCGCCTCAGCGTGGTCGTCCTGAAGGCCAGACATCTGCCCAAGATGGACATGACGGGCCTGTCAGCCAGTGAGTTCCTCCAGGAGACACTCAGCAGTTAGAAACTTTTCTTCTCCCTCAGACATGAATCTAGATCTGGAGGTTTTTATTACACATCCATCCATCCAGTTGAAGCAACCAACTAACCAGCTTCATTAGCAGGTCTTTATAAATTAAAGCCACACCACCAGCTTAGCTAGCATTAGCTCAATACCAACTTTTAAAACGCGACTGTAACTCAGGTTTTCATTATTAGTCCAGTTTAATCTCTTCTCATGATTTTTATTTATTCTCATGGGAAAAACACAAAACAAGAAATGAGGAAGAAAGTAGAATTCATGGCTGATTGATTCTGAAGCCTTTTTATTATTTTAGGAACCATGAAGGTTTTTCAAGAAGTTTCTGAAACTACGACAGACAGAGACAGATTAGGAGATTATTTTTATAGTACAAGAATAAACTCATAATATTGGCAGAAAAAAGATTGTGAGAAAAGTAATTTAAAAGAAAAATTCCTACTTTATTTTGCTATTATTACGATGTTATTCTAGTAATATTACAATTCAATTCTATAGTTTCACATTATTCTTGTAATATTTCAATTTTATTCTCATATTTTTCTTTAATCTCTATCACAACTTTATTGTCCTTAAATTATGACTCTGCTTGTATTTTGTGACTTTTTATTCTCTTAAATAAATTAAAATAAATCTAATAAAAAAAAAAAATACATGTTTTGTTTCACCTTTAAAATTATTACCGTATTTTCTGGACTGTAAGTCGCAGTTTTTTTCATAGTTTGGCTGGGGATGCGACTTGTACTCCGGAGCGACTTATGTGTGAATTAACACATCATTATATCATATCACATGTTATTTTCACACTGAACCTCCAGAGGGCGCTATAGGCCTGTTCTCCGACCTCCGAAGTTAGCAGAGTTGTTTAAAAGCGACATTGAAGACGAAGATTTCATTGCGTTTAGTGATTTGGACCCAGATGGTTTGGTAAACTTGTTAGCATGTTAGTTATGTTATAGTTATCTGAATAACTCTTAATATGACCAGGAACGTTCTCAGTTCGTTGTTCATGTTTCATGTAACGTTAGCAAACCTACAATTATTCAGCCTGTTGTTGCCTCTATTCTATTTTTATTGCCTTTAAAGATGACATGTCTGTTCTTGGTGTTGGATTTTATCAAATAAATTTCCCTCAAAAATGCGACTTATAGTCCGGAAAATACGGTATATTCAATTTCTTCATTGTTTGGTTTTTATTCCATTTTTGTCAAAAAGGCATCACATGTTTTCTACTTTGATTCTAATTTGACATTTAAAATATAAATATCTAGTAAAAACAAAAACAGTTTTTCTGTCTGGTGAACTTGTATAAATCCAGTGTGTAATAAATTAAGTGCAGATTGCGTTATCCTGATCCTCTGCAGCTCATCTTCTTCTTCTTCTCCTCCTTCTACGCTCAGATCCGTACGTGAAGGTCAACGTTTTCTACGGCCGTAAGCGCATCGCCAAGAAGAAGACGCACGTGAAGAAATGCACGCTGAACCCGGTCTTCAACGAGTCCTTCATCTACGACATCCCGCCCGAACTGCTGCCCGACGTCTCCGTGGAGTTCCTGGTGGTGGACTTCGACCGGACCACCAAGAACGAGGTCCTGGGCCGCCTGCTGCTGGGCCTGCACAGCCCCTGCCCCTCTGGCGCCTCCCACTGGCGGGAGGTGTGTGAAAACCCACGCAGGCAGATCTCCAAGTGGCACAACCTGAGCGACTTCTGAGGAAGAGGAGGAGGAGGAAGCAGCTGAGACTCTACCAGTGATCCCCACTGGGAAACAAAGACTCAGTGTACAGCTCTCACACACACACACACACACACACACACACACACACACGTAACCAGATGTGCAACACACACACCGCTGTGATGATAGTCCAACTCTCCGTCTCTATTATCTCTTCGCCACCAAAATGTTTTGCAAGTTTAAGAAAAAATCCTAAAGTTTCATTTGAAAAGAAAAGAGGGCGGGTCCAACGCGATTTAAAAAGAAGAAGAAGAAACGACTCCCCTCCTCCTGCAGCTCGCCGCATGTCTGTGAGATCCTCTGACGCTGCGACGCTCCACCGCGCAGAGAAAACTTCCTCTGTTTTCAGCATGCTCCCCGCCTGCGACGGTCCGGGTTCTGTCCCGCTCCAGAACTTTCCCAGAATCCTGAAGATGCCGGGTTTGGTCCCGGCCCCAAAGTACTGCAGAGAAAACCTGCGGACTGATCCCAGCTGATGTAACATACCTGATTTATCCTGGAGGCTGAAGCAGAGGCCAGATGTTCCACTGCTTATAATCTGTTTTAACTGTTTCAGTTTCACAGCTTCTTCCTGATTCACACTAAATCATCAGATCCTCACATACTTTCTCTCTAATTATGAGTTTATTGCTAATTTTCTGCAAAAGAAATGATCATAAACATTGGGTTTAAGTGATGCTAAATCCTACCTGCAGGGGGCGGTGTTTCTTACTCGATGTCAGGTTGTCAGAAAAAGGGTTTTTTCTTCTGTGTATAGCTTTTGGAAGAAAAAAAAATAGCATCAGAAATTTTGATTGCAAAAAATGACAAAACCAACCATAAGGACCTGGGGGACTGATGGATGGTGTCAGGGTGAATATTCAGAGGACAAATTGCCTGTTTTTGTGTAGAAAACAGTGAAACTGTAAAGTACCAAGAGAGTGTTGCTGTTTTTTATTTAAAGGGGCGGTACTATGTATTTTCGGGGCACCCGGTGCCATTTTATATAATCAAGTAACTTTGTTACCTTCAGTTGTTAAAATGCTGTCAAATATAACTGAAAGAAATTTAACAATCCAGATTTAACCCCTTGAAATTACGGCTCTGTCTCTTTAAAAACTCCTCTTCTTCCTTGCTGGCTAGTTTGAAGGAGCTGAGTGGGGGAGGAGCTGCACCTCGGGGGCGGGGCTAGGTCCACCCAGGTGTTTTTGCGCAGCTGAATGGTTGCCATGGAGATTAAAAGATTCATGAAAGAATCAAAGCAACACTCCAGGTTAGTTTCCAATGAGAGTAAAATTATAACATGACAGAAACATCAAAAAAGTTGATTTTCCATAAAATCCAGAGTGGTTCTGGACTGGAAACGAGTCCCAGGTGGGTTCTGGTCGCTCACACCAGGAAGCAGTAGGTTTGGTTAAATCAACCAGATCAGATTTTAACTAATTTAAACTGCTGGCGGCCCACAAAATTCATTCAATTAAAAATTACAACTTTGATGCCAAGTTGACACTTTTAATGGACTTTTAATGCAACTTTGAATTAAAATTATTTAATGCAAAGTTGGCACTTCATGAAAACAGTCGTAGACATTTCTGAAGACTCCTTCATGTTTATGGCAGATGTTTTGTTGCATAAAGAGTTACTGAAAGTAAAACCTCTGGGTGTTTCCTGTTTGTTTTTAATCCCAGTTCATTGATAAACAAGCCCACCAGAGGGCGCCCTTCTTTACTAACGACTTAAAAACTCCTGAAGATATTCAGGCTTTAATCAGGCTGTTCAAGATTAGCAGTTTATTTGTGTTTATTTTGTACTTTATTATCCGGGTTTGAAGTTTTATCCGGCAGATAAAGGAAGTTTTGACCTTTTCCTGGAGGCGCAGCCTCATCTGTCTCTGCTTCACGCCTCCCTGTTTATCCCTGTGAGCGATCCGCCACCAGATGGCGCCGTTTCCCCGCTTGGTTCTGTTTCCCTCGGCTCTGTGAACAGAGAGAAGCCAGTTTGGGTTTAGCGCTGCCTGCTGATGCAGTTTAGTCTGAGTTTAACGCTAATCCAGCCACAAACATTAACTCGTGTAAATCTGCGCCTCACCTGAACATTTTGAAGCTGAACGGCTGTCCTCTGCGCGGAGCTCCCTGCAGACCAACAGACTGTAGATTTGTACAGATGTGAATTTGTTCGCTGGTTTCCTTCCTGTCTGTTGTCCTCAGAGCTTTCGTGTGTTTGAGCGCCCCCTGCTGTAGACCTGGATGCTAACCTCTGTGTTGGGTTTGTTAACACTCAGTGAACGTGCAAATAAAAACACAAGTTATCTACGAGGGCTGCGTCGTTTCTTTTGTTTTCTCTTGGTTTATTTTTTATGTTTTTATAACAGAACAATCTCCAGCCCGGTCCAAATGGGTCAGAACCAGAACATAACCACTCAGAGCTAAAATAACTAAAGATGGAGGAATAGCAGTTAAACATACTAAAATATCTAGTTTGTCCCGTCATGCCTGAACTAATAAAGTAAATTCGTTCATTTTAATGGCATTTTAATCCAAAATAAGCAATATTTTCAATCCAAAATCCCTTTTCCTGCTAAATTATTGGATACAATTACATACTAAACATACAAAATTAAAAAAAATACATAGTTTTTAATGTTATTCAGGTTCTGGAGCTTCTAGAAATGAAGCTGACATTAGCGTTAGCATCTGCTGCTAGCATGGTTAGCATTAAGATGCCAGGTTATTCTTGACAAGCTAACTCCTTAGCTCAACTTGGACACAACAACAGTTCTTTCCATCTTGAGAACTGACCAGTTCGAAGCAGAAATGAAAGACCAGTGGGCTTAGCGGGACCAGCAGGTCCACTGGGCTCGGCGGGACCAGTGGACTGAGTGGGACCAGCGGGACCAGTGGGCTTAGCGGGACCAGCGGGTCCACTGGGCTCGGCGGGACCAGTGGGCTGAGTGGGACCAGTGGGCTCAGAGGGACCAGTGGGCTCAGAGGGTCCAGTGGGCTCAGAGGGTCCAGTGAGACCAGTGGGTCCACTGGGCTCGGCGGGACCAGTGGGCTCAGAGGGACCAGTGGGTCCACTGGGCTCGGCAGGACCAGAGGGCTCAGCGGGACCAGTGGGCTCAGTGGGTCCAGCGGGTCCACTGGGCTCGGCAGGACCAGTGGGCTCAGCGGGACCAGTGGGCTCAGTGGGTCCAGTGGTCTCAGCGGGACCAGAGGGTCCAGTGGGTCCACTGGGCTCGGTGGGACCAGTGGGTCCAGCGGGTCCACTGGGCTCGGCGGGACCAGTGGGCTCAGCGGGACCAGTGGGCTCAGTGGGTCCAGTGGGCTCAGTGGGTCCAGTGGGCTCAGCGGGACCAGAGGGTCCAGTGGGACCAGTGGGTCCACTGGGCTCGGCGGGACCAGTGGGACCAGTGGGACCGGGCAGCAGTTTCTGTCCCAACACAGACACATAGTAAATATAATATATATATATAACTTAAGCACAGTACAACCAGCTGATTGAACTTTGAATGAACAGTGCTCTTATTTTGACATTTCCAACAGGAAGTGTCCTAGTTAGCAGGAGAGAAAGTCGGAGGTCAGTTACGTTGATTCTTTTCTAAAATGATCCAAAACCATTTATACAGCATTCAGGTGGAGAGACGTCCATTAATATGAAGACAGATAAAAGGAAAGGATTAATACGAAGCATTAACATCCCATAATAATCTGCCAACTTCACTGGCTATTTAAACTCAACTTGTCACAGTAAAACTCGAGTCTCAGAACACAAATCCAAGTCAAGTCATTTATTTTTGTGACTCAAATCTCCATTTCTTCCCAGAATTAATATTTAAATAATACAAACATATAAATAATAATAATGGCTAATAATTACTGAAAGTTTGGTTGTAAATGTTCGTTTTGACTTTCTGCTCATCTGAGCAGCCAGTAAAAACCAAACGGCGTTAGAACCCAAAGATCCGGTATAGAGCTGGTTCTGTAACAAAGTCTCTGTTCTGGTCCAATCATCGCGGGTCTTTTCAGGAGCCTGACCACTCAGAGTCTGGTTGGTCCCAGTCATAAACCAGCAGACAGACATGGTGGAAATGGTCCAACACTCAAACTGAAAAACACTTCCAAAGAAAACCTGGAGAAAAGCATGAAGAACTGTTCATCAGCAGCTCTTTAAGCATTACTAGAAAGCTGGTTTACTTGGAAAGAAAATACAAAGTAATGAAGACAGGAAGTAAAAGTTCCTCACTTCCAACTTCATTTTTGATATTAAAAGCTGAATTATGAAAGTCAGTCATCTCCCGACCGCCGGACGTCAGCGGATGCATCCTGACCTGCTGTGACTGTAAACAGGCTTTGTTGACTGGAAGGAGAAAATCCGTGAATCACCGCAGTGTGACGGACATAATCACAGTCAACCCTGAGCAGCTGAGTGTCTTTAAGGCCTGAAAACCACCGATGCCAGTGTGGTGAATGAGGAGGTGATTGCCGGAGTCACATGAAGCCTGGAATACTGGAGCCTTCATAACGGGAACGCCTGGAGGGAAAACTCAGGCCGGCAGATGTCAGGGCTGTCACTGCGTCCGGCTTCACCTCAGCTCGTAGACCAGACCTGATAGAGACAAGATGGAGTCTGACCAGGAAAAGGAAACCCAATCAAAAGTAACCTCCTGCCCCAAACATCAGTCTATTCAGGACTCGTATTCACACAACCACAGAGATATAAAGAGCTCCGTCAACCTGGACGGTTAATGTTGCTGAATCCGTTGATCAATGTCTGGGTTGAAACGGCTCAGCCTGGTTAGGCTGAAACGATGGACAAGAAAACAGGGAAAGACGATAAAAACACGGCAGGAAATCAGTCAGCAGGAGTTTATTAAGAAGTTCACAAAACCAAACTTTTATTTTGATAGTTCACTTCCGGTTATTAGCAAGTAAATTTGCATATTAACTAAATATTTAGCTAAGTTAATATTTTGTTTCAAATCATATTTAGATAACTATCAATATATTTAGCTAGCAAAGTCAATATTTAGCCTTAAACTAAATATTAAGCTTGCTAACTATATAGTTTGAAACAAAATATTAAGTTAGCATGCTAAATGTTTACTAAATATTTAATTTGCTAACTACATATTTAGTTTGAAACAAATTATTTAGCTATCAAGCTAACAAAATATTTATTTAAAACAAATATTTACTTACTTTTACACATCTGCTTATCAGCCAGTGAATTTGTATATTAACTCAATATTTATCAACAAGCTAAAAAATGTGCGAGGGTTAAATATTTTGTTTGAAGCGAAACATTTAGCTTACTAACTTTGGCTTGTTAATATTTAGAATGGAGCAATATAATTAGCGCGCTAACTAAACATTTAGTTAGCAGGTTAGCTAGCTCCAATCTAAATAGTTGGGGGATTGAATGAGGCCCTGCAGGCCTCTCAGCTGACATGCCAGGGTGACCTTTCATCCAGGGTGACCTTTCATCCAGGGTGACCTTTCATCCAGGGTGACCTTTGGCTACTTGGTTAGTTTTTCAGAAATGGACCAAACTGTGCGCTACGACCCGAGAGGCGTCTCATTTCCCATGGTTACTGGAGTTTCTGTGGGCCGTTTCTGGAGAAACAAAGTGCTTTTTCTCCTGTCAGTGAAACGTTGAACCAGAGCTTCACCCCTAGGAGGATATCTGAGGGTATATGAGACTTCAGCCAACCAGCCTTCATCTGTTTGCTAACTTACAGGAAACGAACAATCCCTCGTGGTATGTTGGGGAACTTGGCATTTCAAGCTCATTACCGAAGGTCATTCCTACCCAAAGAAGCGTCATGTTTTGGAGAACTCATCAACCTTGTGATTAAAGCCATAAACTTGATTTCCTCATCGTTCATCACAGCCTGATTATGATAAGAGGATCTCCAGGTTGGACTCAACGAATATCAGCCGTTTGCTCCACCTGCTCCCTTCTCTCTCTGAACCGTCAAACTGCTGGGAAATGAATACCAACGAAATCCTGAAAACCTCAGGAAACAGGGTTTCACACATGAACTCTAACTATTGTGCAAACATTTGGTGAAATATTTACAGTAAACCCTGGTCACTGAACATAAGTCATTTACTGTAACCTGTAAGTTTTGAACCTGAAACTGAAGTTTCCAGAACGAGCGAGTCAGGAAACGTCTCTGTTAAAAGGAAGAGAAAGGCAATAAAACCTTTGTGTTCGACTTTAATGTGTTTTCTGAAAAAGTTCTTCAGAACCAGATCATCATCATTATGAATCATCAAAATACAGGAATGTACAAAACTATTTACAGCTTTGTTGTTCTACCCAATGACTTTACCGAGTCAAACTTGGCGCCAGCTGTTTTAGTTTGGATATTGTTGGTAAATCAGTTTTTACTGGGTCAAGTCGATGCTGTTTAAACCTGACAGTTTATGTTCTGTTTGAAGCAGAAAGCCTAATTTTGACCCCAGAGTCAATAATTGGCCAAAATCAAAACTGCCTTTTCCTGCTACATTTGTGGTGAAGTTGGTTGCTGGGCAGCTGACTGGTTTCCAGGAAATGATGATCTCTGGTTCGGTTTCAGAGGACGACTCGTTGAAGGTCTGGTGATGAGCTGCAGACTCTGGTCAGGACGGTGCCTTTGGTTGACTGGCTCTAGTTTCAGATTTGAACAGTCGGCCACATAAACGGTGAGGAGCAACGGAACGTTACCTTTTTATTTCTAATGTCCAAAATCACTCGCTTGTCCCATGGAGTCCCTCAGGGTTCAGTACTGAGTCCATTTAACACATATTAGAGCTAAATATTTAGTTGGCAAACAAAATGTTTAGCTAGCAAGCTAATTATTTAGCATTGAGATAAATATTTAGTTCTAAGATAGTTATTTAGCTAAATATCTAACTTTTAGCTAAATATTTAGTTTGGACATGAGCATTTAGTCAGTAAGCTAAATATTTATTTTTCAAAGTCAATATTTAGTTCTAAGCTAAATATTTTTTTCTATCTAAACATTTAAATTTCTAATTTGAAACTAAAGATTTGCTTTAAAAAATAAAGATTTAGTTTGCTGACTAAATATTTAACATATAATTAAGAGTTAAATATTTTTAATTCAACTAAATATTTTTGCTTGCTTACAAAATATATTTTTAAAAACTATTACTTTATAAACTTTTATAAATTAATGAAGAAAATGTTGAAACCGTGACAGAAAAATGAACCTCAATTTTTTCGGTTACTACAGGCTAATAATCCAAATTATTGCTAATATTGTGTCACTTTATGAACGGCTCCCTGGAGTTTCCAGCTCTAAATGTTTCCTTTCATTCAAGGTTAATTGATTTGTCAGAGAAACAGGAAGCTGACATCACACGGCGCCCCAGCCAATCAGGACGCTGATGTCTTCCCCCTAAACCCAGCTGGATATTTTAATCTTCTTCCATCGTTCTTGTCATCGTTATTCCCACTGGGCTCAGCTGGCTGAAGCAGCTTTTCTCAGCTTCTGTCCTCGATTTTGAAAGTTTGCCTCCACAGCTGAAGCGTCGACCGGAGCAGATTCACCTGAAGAGCTGCAGGAAGTTTCAGGTGAAGTATTTCACACCAGAAAGGATTCGGTTTGTGCTTCTGCTTTATGAATTCATTTTGGAAACAGGAATCGATGTTTGGATTATTACCCAGCGTCCCAAACCGGCTCAGATTCTGCAAATTGAAATTCAAATCACAGAATATAAAGCTGAATTCTTCAGTTTACCTCAGGGAGATTTAAATATTTGAATATTCAGGGAAGAGGAAAGTTAGTTTAAAACTTGAATAAGTTGTGTGTGAAGTTTGAAACGGCTCAGCGGTGTGAAGGATCAGAGTTTGGTAAAAAAACTAAAAGTTCCTCAGGTAAAGCAGATGTTTGGTTTGATCAGAAATCATTTAATCCAGATTTTAAAACAGCATCTGGGTCTGATTCTGATCCTGTTTGTCTTTTGGGTGTGGCCTCCGTCATTTTAACATCAACGCTGTAATAAAGTCTGGATTCTTGGTCTTTGGAGGATTTTCAGGAATCTTTGTTCACTAACTGAACAGATCAGATCACATTTCTGCTTTTCCATCTAATATAATTTGATCAGTTTTTCTCTTGGTCGGATTAAAAAATATAAATATTGAAATTTGAGTCAATTTTGGACATTTTGGTTATTCCAGGTTCATGATAACAAAGTTACAAACTTTGGTCAGAAAATGTTGATGAATCTTTATGAGGTGATTTAATCCGGTTCTGGTTCTGGAGTCATGAAGGCCTCTGAAGTCCTTTCATTGGTTCTGGTGGTTCTAGTCAAGATGAAGATCTGTGACGTCCATTTTGTTTCTCTTCAGAGCGGAAGAGGAAGAAATGGCAGATAGTCCAGATCAAAAGGTTAGTTCAGGTGGATGGATGGATGATGGATGGATGGATGGATGGATGGATGGATGGATGATGGATGGATGATGGATGGATGGATGAAGGGATGGATGGATGGATGGATGGATGGATGATGGATGGATGGATGGATGGATGAAGAGATGGATGGATGGATGGATGAATGATGGATGGATGAAGGGATGGATGGATGGATGGATGAATGATGGATGGATGGATGGATGGATGAAGAGATGGATGGATGGATGGATGGATGAATGATGGATGGATGAAGGGATGAATGATGGGTGGATGAAGGGATGGATGGATGGATGGATGGATGAATGATGGATGGATGGATGGATGGATGAAGGGATGGATGATGGATGGATGGATGGATGATGGATGGATGAAGGGATGGATGATGGGTGGATGAAGGGATGGATGGATGGATGGATGGATGGATGGATGATGGATGAAGGGATGGATGGATGGATGATGGATGGATGGATGATGGATGGATGATGGATGGTAGAACCTGTGGTTCTGGTTCTGTACCTCTGGTTCTGGTTCTTGCTGTGACGGCTCTCTGACCCTTTTCAGACCAGCGCCCTGCTCAGAGCCTCCCATCTGCCTCTGGTCCGCTCCGTGTTCCGGTCCATGTCTTCCCTCCTCTCCGGGGTCAAAGAGCGCTACCCCCTGCTGGGCCTTGTGGGGGGCATGGCAGAGGTCGGAGTTCGCGGCGTGACTGAGGAAGCCCTGAGACGGGCCACGCCCCTCCTCCAGAGTCTGGAGCCCCAAAGTGAGCCCGGTTCTGTTGGTTCTGATTGGACGCATGAGGCCCATGAACCGGTTTCTCTGACTGTAATCGTGTCTTCTCCAGTCGATCTCGCCAACAGGTTGGCTCTGACTGGTCTGGACAGTCTGGAGAGGACGTTTCCCATCCTGAACCAGTCCACAGAGGAGGTGAGTTCTCCAGAACCTGCTGGAGATCAGGAGGTAGTAGATAGCAGAAGCTAATGCTAAAGTGATGCATTAAGACAGTAATATGTGGGAGCTAACTAAATTAACAGAGTAATTAGCAAACACTAAAGTGCTACATTAACACAGTGATTAGTGGAAGCTAATGCTAAAATGCTCATTTTACCATGTTGATACCTGTTGGCTGTCAATGATACAACATGTCGCCTCCACAGGGCCAAGTGTGTTATTACACATCTTGCTGTGCGGTTTGGCTTTTAGGAAGTGATTCTTTGGAATGACTTTTGATAACTAAATGTTTTCAAAGTTAGCAAAAGTGTTAAAGCACAAACCAAAGAAATAGCTCCAGTCTTAGCAGCGGATCAGCAGCTGTCCCGGACTTAAAATGGCCGTCTCCATCCTCAGGTGATGACTCACTTGAAGGACGCCTTCTTTTTGACTCTGGATGATGTCCAGGTGTGGGTGGTGGACGGCCTGGACGGAGCTCTGGACCAGCTGGAGCGAGCCGCCGACTCGGTCCGGACGGCCGGGCGGCAGCTGCAGGAAACGCAGGCGGGCCAGGCGGCCGCGGCGGGGCTGGACAACGTCCTGAGTCTCCTGGAGGACTCGGCCGCCTACTACTTACCCCTCCCTCCTACACTGCGTGAGTACCAGCCAAATCCTCCCGTTCCTGCTGTAGGAACCTCTTAATAAAGACAGAATTTAAACATCTGATTTATTAACTGTGCAGCTGAGAAACCAAATACCAACAACTAAAACCGCTTATGGGTTTATTGAATCCTACTTCAAGTTCTGTTGTGTGAAAAACAGCTTCTACCGCCCCCTGTTGATTTAACACCTTGAAATTGGGCCTGTTTCTTTAAAAACTCCTGCTGCTTCTGAAGCTCCGCCTCCAGGACGTCATCCCAACATGGCTCCTCTATTAACCCTTTAACAACGCTTTTACCAGCGTTGCTCTGAGCTCAGCAGATGTTTGCTAAATGCTGCTGGTTAGTCTGAAGGAGCGAAGTGGAGGAGGAGCTTCGCCTTGAGGGGTGGGCTAGGTCCACCCAGGCCTTTTTATTTTATAGCTGAATGGTTGCCATGGAGATTAAAGGATTCTGCTTTAGGTGGGGGTTTTTTCTGGGAGGTTAAAGGTTATATTAGATGGAAAAACAGAAATATGATCTGACCACGGCTATAAAGATGGCCGCCGCAGTGCTCTGATTACGGCTGTAAAGATGGCCGCCACCGCAGCACTCTGATTACGGCTGTAAAGATGGCCGCCACCGCAGCGCTCTGATCACGGCAGTAAAGATGGCTGCTGCCTTTTCTGGACGGAATTTAAAGCTGACCAAATGAAGGAAGCTGGTAAACAGAAAGCTCAGCTACAGAGATGGAGAAGGAGAGTGTTTGTGTGCTGCTGCTCCGGTTCCGGCTGGACCCGGTTGGACCCTGTTGGACTCGTAGAGAGATTCTGGCGATTTTTGTCGTCCTCCAGGCCGGGAGTGGGAGATGAAGGTCCAGCAGTACGAGGATGAGGATGACGGAGACGAGCCGGGCCTCTGGACCAGAGTCCGCAGCCTGATGCTGACCTTCAGCCTGCAGCTGTACCACCGCATGCTGAAGACCAGGGAGCAGCTGCAGGGAGCCGCCCGGACACTGGGGGGCGCCACTCAGCAGGTGAGGCAGGACTTCCACAGGAATCACCATTTAAAACTGAAACATTCATTTCAGAACAAAAAAAAACACAAATATTTACATCAAATTCAACATCAAAGTGAATTCAAACTTTTTCTTGCCACTAGATGGCGCTGTTGCTTCATTAGTGATTCCTGGTCCAGGTTCAGTCCAGTGGTTCTGGTTCTGGTCGGTTTCAGTTAAACAGCCACGTCCCGCTGCTCTGTTACAGAAATCAGAAATCTGCTGGAAAATCATTTGATTCAAACTGACAATAATTACTGTTATTGTGAGAATACTGACTATAAGAATAACAAAATTCAACATATTTACAGTGATAATAATGTAATAATAATTTTTATTATTGTTATTAATCTTAGTAGTAATATTTCATTGATCAATTATTTTATTATTGTACAATTAATAAAATATTAATACTGATTATAGTATTTTTATGGCTATGATAAATATTTATAATAATAAAATAAGAATCATAATAGCTATAATAATTATTGCTTACTATATTATTATGTAATAAATAATAATAATTATTATTACATGATAATATTGTAATAATAATAATAATAATGTTATTTTTTCCCCCATTCTTTAGCCTTTTTAATTAGCAGTAAAAACTAGCAGAATATGAATAAAAATGTTAAAAGAAAACTGTAAATATTTCTTCCTGAGTTTATCAAGAATCTGGTTTATGTTTCCAGATGATGTTTCTATATTTAGGAGGACAGAAAGGCTGCAGAGAAGACGAGCTTCTCTGCAGAGATAAGATCTGAAGTTCAGGACTCACACACACACACACACACACACACACACCCACACACCCACCCACCCACACACACACACACACACACACACACACACACACACCCACACACCCACCCACCCACA
>CAEFZX010008247.1:0-38489 GCA_903066825.1 Alfaro cultratus
TATGTTCCGTATACGTCTGTCATTATTTCCACTTACTGGGGAACGCTCAGAGTATAAAATCATTATGAAATGACATCACACGCATGATTTCTTAATTAGAAGTAGCCAGTGTTTTAAGGAAGTCATCTGACTATGTTGCCATAAGTAATACCACTTGTTCTGTTCCAATTTCTTTTTTTTTTTTTTATTGGAACAGAATTTTTTTGTTTGTCAAATCTTGTTTGACAAACAAGATTATTTCCACCTCAGGCACTGAAATGTTTAAATACCACCTGATCAACAACCAGAGCAGAGAACAGATGTTAGAACACCAAGTAGCACATGCTCTGTGTTCAGAGGTTTAGCATCGCTCTCTTCATCACATTCCTTAATAAAATATCTACATTTTCTCTTTTTACCATCCTAAGAACTGGAAACGTCACTTCTGTGCAAAATATGCCTGTAAAACTCTACAATACACAATCCAGCTGGTGATGAATTGTAGTTAGTTGCGTTAGCACACATGTAGCAATCAGCTGCTGTGTCCATGGAAACAGGTGGCACGCTTGTTAATGACACGAAGGGAGGAAGGGGAAAGAAAAGAGCAAAAGAAAACGAGCAGAGGTAAAGACACAAAAGAAAAGGAGAGCAAAGGCAGAAGGACTCAAGACCTCTGTGGGGTTCTATGTTTTGATCTTGCTTTTATTTGGAATATTTCAAGACACATCTGATGTTTCATAACTGTCCCCAGGCGTCCATCATTTAAGAAAGAAATGTCAAAGTCCTTGAACTCTCAATGTTCTTTAGAGTTTTACAAACTGTGTTAGGGCTACATGTAACCTAAAGCTAAATTCTAATTTCCAGTTACAAAAAAACTTTGATTCAGTCTGTCTTTGTCTTGTATATAGTTTTACAGAGGCCTGATAAGATGTAAAACTGAAGCCACAGAGCAAAAACTCATAAGCTGTGTTTCCAAAGATGTTCTGATCTTTCAGATCTAACAGTGCTTGTGTGACTCTGTAAATATTCCCTGCTGTGTAGGAAATATCAGATATCCAAACAACTTCAGAGGAAATAAATTGATCAATAAAATTCATTCATCTGAAAAACCTTTCTTGAGCTTCTCACAAGTGCATTCACAAAGTAAGTTGGAAAGATTTCTTATAATTTCATAATTAATATTTATGGGGAAAAAAATTTAAATGGACAATCTAACAATTCAGAAGAGGAAATATAATCTATTAATCGCTCTACAATTATTAATAAAGTAAACTACATAATTGCAAGTATATACAATCTAATATCTACAAAACAAATAATTGTACTTTTATGCTAGCTTTTTTCCATAATAACTGAGCTGATTCAAATTCTGGATTTTTATTTTTTATTTTTATTTTTTTTACACAGATTTATTTGGACTTGTTGTAAAATTGTGTAGCGGGAGCATCACAACTCTAAGAAGCCATATATACTGACCATAAGAACCATTGCTAAGGAACATGCTGGTGAAAATTCTCATTCATCCAAGACATGCCAATCACAAGTGCTTAAGTATGAGGCACCTGGGCTTATTTTGTCTCTTGAAGACGTTTTGCATCTCTTCCAAGAAGCTTCTTTAGTTCTGAAGAAGGATGAGAGGCGCAACGTCTTCAAGAAACGAGGAAAGTCCAGTTCCCACCTACATTTAGAATTTGTAAGGAATTTAAAAAAGCGTAATCTTGCAGAAGTGACCCGATGAGAGTATTACTTATTTTTATCTTAAATAATGCAAATACTTACTCTGAACTGATAACATGAACTTTTCAGAATTACATCAGCCATATCCTAACATAAGCAATTTTCGGCATAAAGTTGTTGAAATAAGCAATGTGTTCTCTGGAAGAATGTTTTGTTTAGTGGCTGTAAAACATGGACACATTGCGCAACTATACCTGAGATCACCAAAAAAGCAGATTTTTGAACATAGAATATAACACTTAGCTTTTAATTATAGGACATGTCTGTATCTCACCCTATCTCAAATAAACTCAAGGCCAAATAAGTTTTTTTCCCTTTATGACAGGGTTTTATTTTACATTAGTGGATTGCAGCAACAAGCTGTGTTCAGTGACAATAAACTTGATGTGCTCCTGAGCCTGTGCAGCGATTTCCACTTACAGAATCATGTCTATTTTTAATGCAGCACTGCCTCAGGGCCTGGAGATCACAACCATTTCACATTTGTCTCCAGCCTTATTCTTTCCATCCAGAGACCATTTTAGATCATATGACACATTTTATTATATTATGTACCATACATGACTGTCTAATCTATTATGTGTTTTAATACAAATTGCTTTTGAGTCTGTCCCCGCATTTCTGAAACATAATCACAATTTAAAACCTTGGAGGAGGAAGTTTATTTTGGATAATCTAGACTCTTTAATTTCAATGTTTCAGCTGTTTTCTTTTTCCTAAAATGGGGAAAAGGTGAAAGTTGCATAATTAGAAAAAAAACAAATCTTCCTAAATAATCACTATCAAAGCCACCCAAGAGTAGAAGCCCAAACAACTGCGAAACAAAAGATAACGCACTATGACAGTTGGATTATCATGTGTTAGTGACCATGACATAACTGTCGAACCACTGGATCTCTAAGCTGAGGATACAGTACGTTCGCAGAGTGGAGGAATGGAAGACATGCTACGAGAGGAAAAGAGAGAGAGCGAGCACCCTGACTGCCTGACCTGACTCGGTTATGTAAACAAAATAAGTGTAGCGAAAGCAGCATCAAGCAAACAACAGGGTACATTGCCTAATGAGCAATGGCATGAAAGAGTCGACAGAGTGCGTGTGTGTGCGTGTGTGTGCGCGTGCGTCCGCGCGTATGTGTTTTAAATGACCTGCGTGCTTTTACCATATTTAATTTTAATTGGACGCATTTACTAGCGAGACCTCCAAATTAGAAAGGCAATCATGAATCTACAACGTTTATCTTTCTGTCTATGATCCTTCTTCTTTCCATCCTGTCTCTCCTATCCTGTCTAGTGCTCAGTTCTCTTGTTCTTAGTCAACATCTTTCTTCTGTCCATCCTCTTGACTGGGCTCATGGCCTCCCAACATAGCTGACCTCAATAGAAATGGCTGGGTGAGGCACAAACATCCAGTCATAAACAATATACTTCAGCTTATAGAAAGCATCTGCTTTGTATTGGAAAATACATTTTTGGATTTGCTACAAATGCATCCAAGAAGGTTTCTGTTTTATAATCACTAGAAGTCCGACTGATGGCTACAGGAAGTTACACCAACAAATCTGGATATGTAATTATGTTCTTATTTTACACTGTCCTATCAGCTTGGTGAGAGAAGAAGATACAAAGTGAATGAGGGAAGATACTGAGTACCCGTAACTTCACAAGAAAACCCCTTTAAAAAAAAATCTGATCCATCTGAATATTACAAGCTAAGAATTAAGTTCTCTGCAGTTTATTTAGACATTTTATACAACAAACTTGAAGCACTGAAAAGTGCAAACGACACAATATAATTTCTTGTTAAAAACACCTTATTATCTTCCTACTGCTACACACTCCTGTCCTACTTTTCTTCACTGTTAATTTATTTTCACCCATCCCCAATTCAGTTGTTCTCATAACAATTGAGCGCTCTCCTGCAGTTAACAGTGAACTACAGATGCTCAAGCAGTTACTAGTTGCACAGACAGTAAATCACACTCAACGCTAACTGTTTACAGTTAAACTAGATAAAACCCAACAGCATTTTTAATTATTATAATCTCACTGGAAAATTGATGCAGTAAAAGACGTTCAATTCCTTTTAAGCACCTCTGTGCAGTCTAAAACTTTATAGATATAGCAAAATAAGTCCATGTACAACATTATTTTAGATTCTTCATTTCACTTTGCTTCTCTTCTCCGCTTTTTATCATCTTTCAGTTTAATAATTTAGGTGTTTATCAGGAATTAATCTAAACCCATTCAAAATATTGTGAGGAAAGAGTCACTTTTGTTTCAGGTAGACAAGATTTGTAAACATTACATGTAAAATCTCACTTATTATATTTAGGTTTGTGCCGTACATGTTATCTGCTTTAGGAACGATTTCATGTCTAACACCAAAGCAGTTTTCAAAATCGACAAAAATAGATACTTTCAAAATAAAGTCCACTGATTCCTAACTGTATTCAAAGATGCCAGAGAGCATCATGATGGACATTCCTCGATTTCCCTTGGTTTGCATCAGCGCTCAGTTTCCTCACAACAGGCAGGACCGCCAACCTGACCTGAAAGTACTGTTTTTTGTTCTGGCACACTGTTGTTTTTTTGCAAGACACTTGACTCAGTCAGTATTTGCAAAAATCAGAGAAAGGGTATTGCCAAATTACTGAGGCTTAAATTTTGACATAATTTCTTAATATTTTTTTTCTTAACCTGCCCTATATGAACTATGACTCATATGTGTATTTATTTTATTGTGTAAGAAAACATTCTGTTGTCTATGTTGCTCTTTCATTAAAAAAAAATTTGTTCAAGAATTAATTTTGGTTGTTGCATAATAGCAAAGGAAATTCTACATGCTATGCTTCTCTGCATTTTGCCACATTTGAACTAAAAACCTCAATGTATTTTACTGGGAAAACCATTGCTGAAGGAAAGCAATTTAAAGTTCTCTTTAAGGTTTTCCACAAGTCATGGAGGAGACACAGCAAACCCTTCCTCCGGCCAGTTGAGTGTCTCTTTACATTGTGAAGTAAAGCTGAGTTTTTATCTCAGCAAAGCATTATTCAGAACAAACTGTCCTGTTAGTAACATGTATTAAAAGCAACATAAGAAAGACATAAACTCACCACCATAAACAAAGTCAACTAGTGTGCAGTCTGAAGGCCCCACCAAATGGATCAGGCTGGACTGGCTGAAGCCGACTGTGTGCCTTTCTGCCATGTGGACACAAAAACAAGCAAACAAAATCTTATCTTAAACTAAATTCTGGAAAAATAGAAAATGTATATTTTCCCAAAACAACTAAACCAAATTCAAGCCATAAATGGAAAGGCATGCCTGATTTCTGACCAACATTCTCAACATATGTGATGATGTTGTTCACTTACCCTTTGCTCCGTCCTCTATGGTTTAGCAAAAATAACAAGAGTTGAATAATAGTTCAATATTTTAAATTGCAGCTCAATAATAAGTCTATAAAAACACATTTAATGTTATTTGTGTTTTGTACAAATAAAAGGTAAAACTGTGGCACAACCCTTTAACATTGAACGTTGAAAGATTTGTTTTCTTCACAATCTGATTTCTCTTTCTTTTGTCTTTGTTTTCTTTAGTAATATGACTCAAATTTGATCATAGGAGTAGGGTTAGGAGTAATAACAATTCCCATTCCAGCACTCCGTGCCACATATTTTCTCAGTTGCAGGTATTTTACATTACAGATGTGGTATGTCTGTATTACACTTCATGGTCTGGATGTCATTACAACTGCAGTAATCTGGGAAAGAGAACGTAATGGAAACACAAACTGAACACTGCATTCTACACGGCACTGAACTCTCTATTTTGTTCTTCACATAATTACAACCACTGATCAAAATTGCAGCATGAACTGCACAGCAAAAAAGAATTTGAATATTGTTTCCAGATTGCACCATGATAAACAGTTCATTCTCCTATACATCAACTTCCCACTGTTCTCACTACTTTGTGATGATTTTAAAACACTAAACTTATTAATCTGGCCAGTAATCAACAAAGGTCAGGCTTCAGGAAGGAATGAAGGAAGAAAGAACAGAAAACATTTAGACAATAGGATAGGGACAGAAATGTAAGTATGATTCCATTCTCTTCTATTTATTTTTTAAGTTCTATTTATTTAGAACTTAAAAAGTCAAATAAAATTCCAGACTTTTCCAGACAGTAAGAAACCTGATTTATTGACATGAGCAGGTAGAAGCAGCTGCAGCGTACCTGGGTTTGGTCGAGGCGACATCGCCTCCTCAACCCTCGCTTTGGTCTCCATTCTCTCAATTTTCTGTGCTTCGTAGCGCTTTCTGCCTTCTTCTTCCTTCTCTGCACTAGCATACTGCAACACAGAAGACATACAGTGAAAACATATGTATGCTCTGATTTATTCAACTTGTACATCTTTCGTCAAATATTAGCAGAAACATTGTGAAACCATACGTATGTGACTAAAGGAAAACTTTTATTTCTTTGTTGTTTTACTTCTTTGACTTGTTTTGCCTTCACTAAACATTAGTGAAGGCTAATGGTCGTTCCTGCACAAACAAAGTCAACCTAGTTCTCATTAAGAGCTTCACTTCACTGATCAGTGTTTCCTTGCATGACTGAAGGTGTCAATAAGAATAATATTTCTCCACAGTTTAATAATAAATGTTTTCCTAACCTCCTTGTGAAATCCAAAAGAGAATTTAATATCCTCCTCATTAACAACGCTCACAAAGACCTCATAGTGCCATTTTACTCCGACAGAACTGTCACAAAAGAAGTCTACTTTTGCTATGCATTTTTACTTCAAAGCCAGTGCAATCATTGAAGTTTGCCATAAAAGTTATATTTTTAAACTATTAATTCAATCAAAGCCATTTTCTTTATAAAAACTCAGTGTAAGAACTTCTATGATGGCCCAGAAGAACCAAAGATGCAAAAGCCACAACACAACAACAGATGTTTCAACGTAAGTTATGCTAGCAAGTTTATCTAAACTTCCATTTTAAAAATATATTTATATATTTCTTTTTATGATAAATTCAATTTTAGCTAAGAACTGCTAGTTAGGGGCTGCACAGTGGCGCAGTTGGTAGCACTGGGTTCGATTCCCGGCCTGGGGTTTTTCTGCATGGAGTTTGCATGTTCTCCCTGTGCATGCGTGGGTTCTCTCCGGGTACTCCGGCTTCCTCCCACAGTCCAAAAACATGACTGTCAGGTTAGTTGGTCTTTCTAAATTCTCCCTAGGTGTGTGTGTGTGTGTGTGTGTGTGTGTGTGTGCGTGCGTGCGTGCGTGCGTGCGTGCGTGCGTGCGTGCATGCGTGCGTGTGTGTGTGCATGGTTGTTTGTCCTGTTTGTCTCTGTGTTGCCCTGTGACAGACTGGTGAACCCTGCCTCTCGCCCGGAACATTAGCTGGAGATAAACACCAGCACCTCCCGATCCTACTAGGGACAAGAGTGTTAGAAAATGGATGGATGGATGGATGGATGGATGGATGGACTGCTAGTTAGAGAAAAGGAACTCCTGTCAGACCAAATTGATCAACTTTATAACATTTTACTATTAAGTGTTAAATATAGCTCACATAATGAGAGCATTGTAACACTGATAAATTAAATTTACACATAAAAATGAACAACTGTTTCAAACAAAAGTGACAGAGTTTAGAAAATCTTTCCTGGAGAGTTCGGGGAGAGAGTTTCTTCTGAATAGGTCCTACTTTGGTTTACTGGTAGCTAAGCTTCTCCATTAGCTTCCCCCAACTCTCTAAACTTAAATAAGACTGCTATTTACTGGAGTTAAGATACTTCTTTCTCTCATTCGGGGGTCAACACAACCCCAGAATGTAAGCCCAGAACAAAAGCTCTAAGCTGACCAAGACAAGCTTTAACATACCTCAATAGGAGGCACCTCCATGATCTTGTCAACATTCTGCAGAGAACAGGGGACGTACCACAGCGCTGCCTTGTTGGCCAGCTTTTTTGCACCTGCAACAAGAAAGAACAGAGTGAATTCTTGTCCAGTTATGTCAGCAGGGCAGCTTCCAGCTGTTTTTGGAAGTCAAGACATTCTGACACGTTTTTTCTACTAAAGGAACAATGGAGCAAAATCCACTCTCTACACAAAAAGCAACGGCCAATTTAGTTCAGCCGTTCTTTTGTTACAGTTTATAGATCCGGCTTTTGCTGCAAACAAAGAAGACGAAGTGAACAACAAAGATTCAGAGACAATTGTTCACGTCCATTCAGAGCAGAAACGATCATTTAGACTAAGTTTGGTGACCACAAGGTTCTGCATAATTTATACACCGTGAATCCCACAAGTGTAGAACACATTAAACACCATGACATTCCACACAATAAATGTTCCCAACAAATACTCATGTTGTTTACATTGAGGCCAAATAAAGGCCCTCGAGCTTGAATGCAGCAGTTCCAGTTCTGTGTCAGTGCCTAAGGTTAGGACGAGAAACTCACTGAAATCACGTATCATCGCAATCAGGTGGAGAGGTTGTTATAGCAATTTCCATTCGTCCCACACTTTGTCACTTAATTTACAAACAGAGAGAGAGAGTCTATTTTAAGGTGCTGGAATTATGACACACGAGTGAAGACACAAAATAAGAGAAAATCACTTTCTTAAGCTATTCTAATCTTTAACTTGTGGCCATGTAGCTGATTCTCACTATGAACTATGGAGCATATGTTTAATAATAAGTACTTTTGTGAATGTACAAACAAATGCATCTGCAACATACCCAATTTTAGCCCCAACACTTAAGGCATTTTAATGAAGAAGATACTCATAACAATATTAACCAAGTTATTACTGGAGTGAACAGCTTCATAAAACAGTATAACAGACCAGTAGGTGAAGTAGCTAATGAACAAGAAACTAGATTCATCAGGGTGAATAACAATTAGAGCCTTTTATTTTGAATTATAGAGAGTTCATATCAATTCAGCTGCTAACATGCCTCACAGCTGGACTCTCGAGACTGAGAAGATTGCAGGTTAATTTCATGATTAATTCAAGGATGTTGGTCTGGAAAGCTATCCAACTCACACAATAGATTACAGAAATAAGAATCCGACCAGAAATCAGCTTTTCCGATAGTTATGTGTTCATGTGTGGATGAAATCTGAGAGGTTCATCCAAGCATTGTAAGCACAATTACAAGTGCAAAGGACTGTAATTGTCCTTTGCACTTGTAAGCAAAATTTGATGGGTTATGATTTCCAGGTTTTCTCTGCATTTGGACAAATTATGTAGCTAGATGGATGCCGGGTAGGTGACATGGTGGAATCATTGTGTACTGGTAATATACGTATTTTGCAGCTCTAGCCTTTAAAACATTTAACTGAATGAAAACTACCACTGAAAGAAGAGGTGTAGAACCACCACCCGGTGGTATGAACAATGCAGGCAGGTTAGCTACATGTTCTGGTTCCCTGACTAAACCAGACATTATCAGCTTGTATGTCTCCATAAAGAAAATAACTTTAAAAACCTACAAAATTCTGCACAATAAGCACTGGAAAATTCCTCCGAAATTTACATGCACATTTTTGCTTGAGTCTATAAAAACAAAATTATAGAAGAGACTAATAATGTAAAAAGCAAAGCAAAGATCATGATATTTATTTTTGTTTCAAATGTTAAATACCATGATACCATTAATATTACCATACTAGGATAAGATGACATCTATGCAATGATGAAATTGCAATAATTAATCTACTGGGCAGTTTAAAAAATGATGGTAGAATACTGTGACACTAGAATAATATTTGTTTTAAGTACACCATTTACACTTTGAACCCAACCTTAACCATCAACCCATTTACTTGCATAGTTAATATCCAGAAAGAAGGTTTTAATGTCAATCTGAAACTTAGATCAGAGATGACATCTCCTGTATGTTTGGCTACAACCAAACTGATAACCTTATTATATAGTATTCACACATTACTTAAAATGGCTGTCTTAATGTAAAGTGGTTCAGAACTTAATGCACATTTCAGTCACATGGATTCTAATAAATTCTCTCTCAGAAACAGAAGCGCTAAGCTGAAAATAATCAGGAATAGCGCTATTAATGTGCCCTGTGGTCATCTTGGTGTCAAGGGCTGTGGCTCTAGCATTTGACAAAAGACTCTTGGGAACAGAGTACCCTACAGGTCACTGCTTATGTTGTATGGTGAAGTTAAAACTGAGCAGGCAGCCTGGCCTCGTTGCCATGCCCACCGTGCTTCTCTCCCACTCCTTCTCCCATTGGCTCAAACCCTTGCCAACAACCAGGAAGTTGCCCACAGGAGTGAGAGAGGCATATTTACATATCCTCGACTCGACCCAGGACTGAGCGGCTCCGGTCTATTGTTAGCTCCTGCTGGAAGTTTTATGTGAATTGTGCTCGCAATCAAGGGAGGAAGGCAAGGAGTGAAAAGGAAGACAGAAGGGAGACTCTCCGGAACAAAGCATTCCCAGAACGACTGATGACCTTTTCTGACCAGAGTGGAAACAGGGAGCTGGCTCTGAATGCTAAATCCCTCTGCAGCACATGAAGACAATGTTGATGTTTGAACATGGCATCCCCTTGACTCCCTCCTTTATCCCTCACCATATCCCCAATAAATTAGCAAAACCTCCTCCCTGTTATGCTTGGGGGATTATTTACTGCATTAGATGATAAGGAATGTTAGATCTTATGGGCTCAAGGAAAAAGTGCCCTTGAAAACAAGAAATTGTGTTGTTTTTAAGAAAATAACTCCAGTATGGTTTAGTTTTGATTTTATGTGCGATCACATGAAATTTTAATTAATATACTCATAAGAGATGGCAGAACAGGCAGCTGGTTCACTTATTTAGGATTACTAAATAAATTATAGATCTGATTATGGCTACATTCCTTTCAGGAACAGAAGTCTCACAAATCTGCTTGCTGAAATTTCCACTGACTGAGTGTTAACTGTCTAACTGGTGTTAACTGTCTAGACAACAGTTGACACCAGTTCTGTTTCATATATATTTTAACCACCGTCACAATTGCATTAGTTGCTCGTTTCAGTGTACAGTAATCAGAACCAAGATGAAGACCTATATGAAAAGTCAACTCAGAGAAGAACCAAGAATGAAAAGACAGATAGATCCAAGCTCCCACAGAAGAAATTCCAAACACAAGGCAAAACACCAAAGACTAAACAGAGAGGCTATTTAAAGGGCCGGTGCTTATGTGGAGGAAGACTCCCTCAGGCATGGATTATCCCATATTCAATCCCCTTTAATCCAAGTTTAAGTCATCAATCATGGCATCCTACTTTTCCTGAAAAATACCTAAAAGCATGTTTCTCTTCTCAAACACTTTGATCAGACTTGCTACCTGAACATCTTTGATCTCTGGTCTTGCTCCTCTTGCCCTCCACTGTTTCTTTCCCCTCAAAGGGTTTTTACTGCCATTTTGTTTCTCCCCTTTGTCTCCTACTCTCTGCTCTTAGCTCTTCCACAGTGGAGCAAAAAAATGTATTTTCGTCCTCCATCCTGGACAATGTGTTCCAGGATTGGATAGAGCACAGAGAGGATCATTCCTGCTGCTCAGTCCCGGTGATCAAAACCACAGATTTTTCCATTGCACTGTGCCAAGGCTCCTACTTTACTTTTAACTTTACTATGTTCTCCCTGTGAGATGTTACAGCCTGATAGGAAGAGATTAATTATGTGGGCAGGAAAAGTTTAATGGCAGTGCTTTTCTTGTGAATTTTCAATGCTCAATTTAAACATGACAGTATACTTTAGGCTCTCTGAGTGCTTTTAGATGTTTAAAAGACGAAAGAAAAAGAACACTTTTGTCAGCACTTAATGTCTCAAACTAAATTTACATCGACTGCGGGACAAAAACAGCTCTATGGCTGATGAACTCCAGAGCAGTTCATCCTAACACCAGCTCCACTGCAGTTCCTGTTGCAAATCTCGGATATGCCCTAAGATTTGTTTTCTATGTTCAAGGGATTTTCCCATTTTTGTCTTGCTCATAATTTTCTTCAGATATGAATGTAAGATAAAGAAAATATTAGCTTCACAATCTAAATCGAGCATATTCTGTGCACTGTCCAAAAATCTCCTCCATCTTTCAGAGCTCTGGGGGAGAGGGTGAAACATTGTGTGTTGTTTTACTCATTAAAAGAAATATTTTTAAAAATATGTTTTAATAGAAGATGCTAATATTCTGTGAGATGTTTTTTTTGTAGCTTTCTACCCGTCTCTGACATTGGTCTGAGGAAAGTTTGCTCCACTCCTGACTTTCGCCTGTGAGATTCTAGAGAAAATTCTCACAGGAACAGCTTGTCTAAGTGGCCCCACAGTATCAAGATCTAGACTTTTACTTTGACTTGACCCCTGACTTTCCAGAACACAAACACTCTCTGATACAGCAGAACTGATGGTGCATTCTGTGTTGATGAGCTGGTCATGTCCTGCTGTTGCAAAGTATCCCCAAATCATGACCCTTTCTCCTCCATTATTCACAGTTGATATGAGGTTATTTTCTTGCAATCCTGAAACATACCCTCTGCTCTGTGTCCAAATCCTTCAAATTTAGACTAATCTATCCAAAGACTGTCATTCCAGACGTCCCGGTCTTTGTTAATGTTGTCCCAGGAAATTTTAGTAAAATCTTCATGTATTTCTTAGATATTAGAGGTTTACTTTTTCCACATATGACTACTTTTAGGGTTTTTAGAGACTTCTTTTAGCATCTTGCAGTCTGCTTTCAGGGTGAATTTGCCTGAACAACCAGACCTGGGCTTGTTGGAAGTTGTTCTGAATATCCTCCACTTGTAGACTATTTTCCACAGACTTGAATGGATGATTTCAAATCCTTTTGAGACCTCTTTAAATCCCATAGCATATAATCTTCTTTCTGAAGGCTTCGGAAAGCTCTTTTGATCTAGTTCAAGTGTTCACTCTCACTTCAAATAGTCAGGAGTACAACAAACAAAATGTCTGAGGTTTGAACAGGGTGTACCTATGATAAAACATTGAGTAATGATGTTCTAACCATGTGCTACTGATGTGATACGTCTGGGTGTAATTTTAGCAATTTTACATTGAGATAAATGTGAAATAACACTGAGTCCTCAACAGAAATTGCACTCTAATCTTTTACAAAAACCCAGGCTTCTAAAGGTGTCCTCATCTTTTTCAGAGGATGATATAAGAATCTGAAAGGTCTGATGGTGTACTGTTACTAGCATTTTGACCAAAGTCCTTTGTCTTTCAAACCTTAATGTCAATTTTACATTAAATGGACTCATGTGAACAAACAGTACAGGTTAGCTGTAGTTGTGTTACAAGAACAAGAGCTGTCACACTGCTCACACTAAGCCTCAACCCACAATGCATTTCTCTCAGCTATGTGTGTATTGAGGGAGCATAATCTGGTTATTATATGTTTATGTAAACCTGTGCTTAAAGGTGCATGCACACACAAAGCCCAAATGCCTCTATTCATAGAGACAACCTGTGTTTTTCATGGGTGCAAAGCAGATCTGGGTGGCTACGGGTGCTGTGTGCACATGAAGTTCTTTAGAAGGTGTGTGTACTTCACTTGAGGTATCCGTGTGTCCTGAGACAGTTTTGTACATGGGTGGATACAAGAAAATCTCTAAGCACTGTGGCATGACTGTGACTGCACATGCGTGTGTCAGTGCGCATGTGCAATCCCCCAGTGGGGACAATCATCACGGCTCGTGCCCACAGTAGGCAGTCTTACCCTGGGGGTCTGTGACCGAGGCCCGCCTGACGAGATGCTGCCTGACTGACTGTGGAACCTGGATGCTTTGCCTCACACACACACACACACGCACACACACATAGACAATAAACATGAATGCATAAACACAAAGCTGTATCCACAAAAACCACTATATACACAAGTTTTACTCATCAGCCACTAAACCACAAAACACTCACGGCTGTACAAAGGCACGCTCAGTTATAACAAACTTCTGCATGAAAATACACTTATTCAAGTCTGGCCCTGAATGTGTAAAATGGTGCCAGTCCTGCTTCATTTACTAAGAGGGGGGATGTCTGTTCAGAGTGCAGCAGTGTGGGTGTGAGGATGCGTGGAAGTGCGACTTTTTTTTTTTCTGCGTCGAACGTGTCAGCATTTCAGGCTCCTCGTGTGCCCCCTGTTCCTCCCAGCGCTCCCCGCTCGTCGGCGTGCATCAGCGGCGCGATGGAGAACGTACGCGCGTGCGTCCCTGTCAGGGCGCGTGTGCAGGTACATCCACTTGTGCATCCGTATCTGACTGGGCCACAGTGTGCGAAGCCTGACACTAAGCCGACATGACAGAAGCAAATAATGTCTGCTCCCGTTATCTTCTTCTTCTTCCCCCTCGGCCCCGCAGGAACCTTTTAAAGGGCCAAACGCTGATGAAAAACACACGCTTGCATATGTAAAGTGCACATGTCACAAAATGATGAATCTAAGTGAAGATCGTTAAATAAACCCAGCTTTTACATGTTCGGGAGACATGCCCACCCACCAAAAAAAGAGCACATACCACTAAGGCTTGAACATAAAAAGATGCATTCGAACATTGAGCTTGAATGCATGCACACAAACACGAGCGCACGTCCATACATACACTCAGATATGACCCACTTCCTATTCAGTACATATGACCAAATTCTGCACAAAGCTACATCCAATTCTCTTGTTCTCTGTAAATATTTTCCAGATATTTTGAAATATTTGTTTTACTACCTTGTGTTAAAACTAGTGTGATTAGAACTGTATACAACTTGTTTTGTTATTATAGGAATGACTGTGATTGAATATGCTGTGTTTTGGTCAGTACAGATTAAGTCACCTCAGTGGCTTAATCAGTATGAATCTATCTACATAATACTGATTAAGGATTTAAACTTTCTATTTGTTTATACAAGCATTTTTGTTTACTTTTCTCATTATAATGAGCAAAGGAATGGTTGGAAATCCTTGCAGTTTTCATAAAAACTATGATAATAATATGCACAGCAGGATCTTTGCTATTAAAGACATTAAAATGGTGGCCCCCAATATAGCAGTTTGTAATATTTATGTCAGTGACTTTGTCTCAGACTAACCATTTTTGAATCCCTAATTCCTCAGTTTATAGTTGAAAAGATAATGTTGGACAGTATCATCAGATTCAGTCAGATTCAGCTCCACTTCTAGTAGGTCAAACACATCAGCCTATTGGATGTCTGCCTTGTTCTTCAATGACATAAAAGCATATGCAAGTTTAATTATAAAGCGCTCCCACATGTTCCTCTAATGCATTTGATACTATTTGTACGCAGTTTGATTGCTATGCATTTGTTTTTTGACAAATTCAGCAGCTCAAGCCCTGAGACACCTCAGACATTGTGCATAGTGTGTAATGCAAACGTTTTTGCAAAACAAATAGCCAGCAGAAACTCATTCATTGCATTCATTCATTCATTCATTACATTACATAAATGATCCTACATTATGCAGATGCTCTATCTGCAATAACAATGATTTACTTGACTCAGCATGACAAATGCTTGGAGAACATACCAAAGCACAACCAATTTTCTGTTTAATTCAACTAATAAATATTTGATGAGTTAGGGGTATAGATAAATTCACTTTAAGCCAAAGATGCTTAAGTGATCATTAAGTATGAAAAATTAGATGGTGACATAAGTAGAAAAGTTAATTAACATTGTCGTGATGCAGTGAGAGACTGTGGATTTCATGTGTTATTCCAATTTACACATCTTAAACAAAATAGGGGTCTATATAGGACCTTCCAACCTCAAAGCACATTGTGAAGGACAAATGTTTAAAGATACTGTGAAAGCATGCAGTAAGCTAGTGAGCAGTTATAAGGGTTTGATTGAAGTAAAGCCAATAAAAGCTTTTACGCTGATTATTGAGAAGGATTCTGTATACATTTTTTCAATATTCCATTTTTAAATTGGCTGGTAAAAGAAAATACATGAATATTATTAATAATTGCTTTACATTATTTAATATATTTTATAAGATACCTGTCTCATTTCAGATTTCAAACAAAAATCAGCAGCTTAATAATGGCGTTAATCTTATGCTACACTTATTAAGGTTCACCTTTGCATGCTGAACACTTGGAGTGGTTCTAACTGACAGCAGCCTGACCTGATTTATGATTCATTTAGCACATTATTTTACTACTTGTGTGATCTCCTCGGTGGTCAGCTAATTCTCAATACACAGAAAAACATATAACTCGATGTTAACATTATGGTAAAAGAAATGCAGTAGAATAGTGAAATTTACACTCTTCATCCTAATACCCACACATAATACAAAACGACAGCTGCACATAAGACATCACACATTCAGAACCAGATTAAAGGATTTGATGTTCATAAAGTTTACTTCAAAATTTTCTAAAAAATTCAAAAGATTTTAGACATGCACACAAACACTCAGAGATAAAAAAAAAAAAACAATATTAGAGGAGAATTCGGGCTTACTTGATTTTTTTTAATACTTATATTATAAATAAATTCAGAAAATAACTCATATACTGGCATTTTTATCTTTATACGTGCAACAGGGGCTACTAGATTGATGCAGCAGGATAGAAGTGAGTCATAATGACACTGAAGTGATTGCAGATGGTCTGCAAACTCTCAGGCAATACGTTTATGAAATACAGACCATGTCATAAAGATGGATGTTGAGCTAGAATATCCATATGAATCTTATGCTAATCGATTTGTTCTCTTAGCCGTTCAAAATTATTCATAATTATTCATAACAGTGCGAGAGGCACTTTGATAAATCCAAGACTCTGCAGACGATTGTGGGTGAGAATAGGAAAAATTGAGCACCAGATGCAACAGGACTTCCTGGTATTTTTAGGGTACTTCCTCTGACATTAAATGTTCTCAATATTTTATGGCTGAATGTGTTCTGAACCTCAGCCCATGTCTTGAATGAATTTACTCAATGAGCTCTTTTTTTTTCTTTGCCATTCAGGGGTCCTTCCTGTCAAGGCCACAGCGGACTGTCCCTGCAGATGCCTGCCTGTATGCCCACCACTCTCCACCTGTCACCTCATATCTCTGCCTCCACCTCCATCAATGAGCGCTCGGCCCAGCAACGAGCCAACCAACCACTATGAGTCTGTTGCTACGGCAACTGCCGTCTAGGGGATACTTCTTTTGTTTCTCACAAGTTTCTCATAATTCCCTACTTACAAAGTATTTCTTCTTCTGCTCAAATTCCCTCTGCCAGTTTCCTACATCCATCTGCCTTTCTGCTTCCCTCTGTTAGCTTTTTTTTCAGTCTCCCTCTCGTCTCTCTATCTTTTGTACTCTGCATCTTTTTCTTACCCTCTTTAAGCACCACCAACCACTACATATAGTTTGAAACTAATCTGCAAAGTCAGCAGTATTTGCAACTTTTTCGTCAAAGTTCAACCATATGTTCAAAAACTGCCTTAATAAGCTGAATAATAAACATTTGTCTCATGCGTAAATGCAGATAAAACATACATTTATATAAATACAGGCTGTTGCTGCTTAGCTTGCATTTTTTTTGTGCAGCTGGTATTTAAAGATTCATATATAAAACGCAGTTCAATATCAATTTTCCTGCAGCTTCATACAAGCCTGCTTGCAGAAGCAAATTTTGGTTTATGTAGCCTATGATAATAATCTGTAGTGCAGAATGCAGCATCTTGTTAAAACGGTTCAAGCTATTTTAAGGCTATTTTTATATATCTAGAAACACACAATAAGTATGATGTGCTGCCCTCTACTGAACAAACATGGTATTTTTTAACTACTGATAGTTAATGAGTAGATGGCATATAAAATCCCCTGCATTAAGGATCTCAGCAATGTCATGTAAAAAAAAAAAAAAACATTTAAGAAAATATGCTATTTGAATTTCTTGAACTCTGAGACTCTCAACCTTCGCAGTAGAAACACAAGGGATAAATCAGCGCTTTAAATAACAAGGATATACTGTGCGAAGTGTAGTTAAGATAAATATAAAAATTGCTCAGATGAAATGAGATCCAAATTCTACAAAATATTTATGAACATTTAAAACCGTAAGACTGAACATGTTGTACAGAGCTCTGAGGCCATTTAGTCCTAAAACTCATGTGGGTTTAGGGTAGAAGTGAAACAGTTTTTTTCTCTATTTGCTTTTTTTTTTTCTTTCTTTCTTTTTAATGGATATTATTGATCAAACATTGGCAAAACTGTGCTGAATGCTCTTACAGAGCCCCTAACGGGACATTGAAGGAAAAAATAATAAATAAACTTTCTGGTGCACATGAGATATTATCTGATGCACACCAGAAAGTTTGATTTTTTTTTTCTTTTTTCTTCAGTGTCCCTTAGGGGCTCTGTACTGTCCACATTATTTCATTGCTAAAAATTCTGAACATTGACAAACAAACTATTCAGAAAAAAAAGGATAATTTTCATCCACTGCCCAAACACTATTGAGTAACTCTGGCTCACTGTATGCAACTCTGTTTGGTCCATACAGGATTATGCTTTAGCTGGTCTTCCAAGATGATGTGCATGTTTGCAAGGAAAGAAATAAAGTCTTAAGATTTTGTCATTAAATCTCAGGTTAGTTCACCCAAAACTGCCACCAACGGTACCGTTTAACTAAATTTTTTATTTTTTTTTTTCAGGGAGTGAACTGTGGTTCAATTCTTCACGTTTTCACGTTTCTGGCTTACAATCTGGTTCAATGTGTCCCCCTACTTCCTGTATTGCAGAGATGAACTCCAACCTACAAAACCATCAACAACAGAGCAGCTATAGAAAATTTAATAATAGGTTTTTATCATGAAAAGTTCATCTATCCTCCCATCTCTCCTAGAATGACATTTTTGGGGGCTTTTTGTTACAACAAAAAGTTTTACAATGCTGATCAAATAAAATACAGGTCCTCCTGAGTTGTGAAAGGCTCAAATGCCATTGTTCACTGCTTTTATCCTGATCTGTCTGAAGTGATCCCTCACTTCAGACGGAGGGCCTTTGTGTGAGCATGATGTATTTCTGTTTTTAAATCCTTTAGTGCTTGACAGTTTCATGTTGTTTTTAATCCCTGAAAGACCGTTATAGTACCACAAAGACATGAAATGTCACTGAATGTAAAATCAATCATTTCTGTTAAAGTGTACAGCAGCATGGGATTTATGGGGCAGTTTGCATTAGGTGTCTCTGACCTTTACTTAACGGCATGCATGGACATGTTCTTTTACTGAATGTCGGTGTTAAGTCGAGTCACCTGTCAAGATGTTTTCAGCGATGACTTTGACCTGAACCTCCAGCGAGTGCTTGGATGTGTAACTGATCTCGGCGGAAACGTGGACCACCTCGCCGATGAACACAGGCGACAGAAACTCCGTCTTCTCCACCCGAACCAGAGTTGCTAAACATCGTTCCTACAGAAAAGGAAATGAAAGGTTAATGAGCTTGCATAACATTAACATAAAAACTTTGGAATTCCAGTTTCAGTCTGCAGCTATGGTGTTTCACCAGCTGTTTTACCTTCATTAGCTCAGAAAACAATTGAAAACTCTGTCAAATTAAGTAGAGTTTCATGTATTTCTAACTTTGCTCCGAATTTTTTTTTAGTTTAATCAGCTACCTATGCTCATATAAACATAGCCTTTAACATTTGAAGTTCAGCTATTTTTTTTCTCTCTGATCAAAGATTAAAGCTGTGTACTGAGTTGTTGTTTTTTTTTTAAATGTATAATGTTAATCTTTGAAACATTTAAACATGAACTTAGTCATCAAAATCTAATATGAACGTCACTGAAGATGAGATCATAACTAGAGCAAATGTGGGCTAAAGTTCACCAGGTGAAAAGTACAACCATGACAGCGAGGCAATTCTAAATGTAACCAAAACAATTCCACAATATGGATCACTTAATGCAATCTGAAATAAAGTGGATATCTCAAATAAAAATTAAAAATAAAAATGTTTTGTTTTAACATTTTGTAGCAGACAGGAAATGAGCAAAGACAGAAGTGGTAAGACATGTTTCAAGGCCAGGAATTAAACCCTGGTGGCTGAGTGGAGGACCAGCCTCAGTCTAGGAGCCATATTTTCTTCTTGTTGCATATAATGGATGTTGTGTTCAATGTACCTTCAAACTGGGAGATCGGAACAAGTGAGAAAGGCATTTACAGTCTGTGCAACAGAATGCAGCGTCATGCCGCTAATAGTTTCATGCTTGAACTCGCCGTGCTGCACTATGGGGATTCAGGGCTAGGAGAACTTCCTAATTTTTTTGTTTTCTATCAATTATATGGAAGCAGAAACTTATTCCAGAACTTGATTTAATACTTTACCACTGGAATAAAAATAACGAGGACTATATATGGTCAGTACTTACTCCATTCTGTGTGTTGCAGTGTCTCGTGCCGACGATGCTTCCAGCTTCTTCGATCATCTTGAGGATGATGCCGCCGTGAACGTTACCCATAATATTGGCGTCATCTGGCAGCATAACCCTGCAGCAACGCAACAGACTAAGTGTCTGAATCTGGTGGTAATATGTCTGCATTAATAAATAATTTTGGAGTAAGATAAAGAGTCCCACTACAATTGTTGGCATTATAGTTAAAGGTAGGTAAAAAAAAAAAAAAAACTTAAAATGAACACACACAAATACATCCACATATACATATAAAATCTAAATAGCTAAAAGTTATACAAATGCAGTTTTCTATTTTGTTAATGTGGCCTGTCCATTTTGATGGACAATGCTGTCTTCATTTAATAAAGTCAGTCACACTGTTACGATGCTGTCTTGAGACGTCAGTTACCAGTTTCAAGGTATACCAAACTTTTATACAATTATGGTTTCAGAAATGCAAAAAACGTCCGTCATGCTAGTACTGCATCTCATTAGTGTTTAATGAGATGCAGTAAAAAGGGCCAGAGTGACCCAATTTGTTTCCAGTTTTATGGAGCACAGAGTAATACATCACGCCCCCCTCCCCTACTTGTTTCTGCACACTTCCAGTCAACTGGCTGAAAGAAAATTAATACAGTTTTCCCTCATTTACAGCAAAGACACATTTGGCTGTTTCATGGTGAAAAACACAAACAGTGTTGTTATGGAACGTAAAGGAGCACCGCCTCCCCTCACATGCTTTAAATGTCTGTTAAAAAGTCGACCTCAGAGTGACCTTTAGTGGACAGCTTGATTAAGAACTTAGCAATCACTTTGTTATTACAGTGTTACTCTACAAAGAACAAAGCAAGCATTTTTGATTTTTGCAATAAGCATTCAAAAACTATGACTACATTTAATAACCATTTGTTTTGTTTTTTGTCTATTTTTTGTTTTTCGCTCAAGTATTAGACAATAAGATTTCAACCTTCTTTAACAGCCAATATTTAGTGTTGTTTCTTCAGCATTATATATTTATTTTTCTTCTTTAAAAAACAGCATCCAATTATGGCATGCTATACACTGTTGTATTACATTTTAGTCCAAATTTCTTGTCATTAAGCTGATATGGTACTTTCAAGTTATCATACTGTGATAATTCTAATTCTTGATTGTATTTCATTAGCATGGATCAAGTCAAAAGGCACAGTGCCAGTCTCACAAAGAGAAGAAAGACTCGCAATGATTAGTCACAACTGAGACTGATAAAGGTTACTGCAACACATTGTTGTGTCCTTGGTGGGTTTCATTGCTAGAAAACAGTAAAGCAGGAGGAAGTATCTCCTGCAGTCCTATGAAAACTTGTTCTGCTTTTTTACATTTGTCATAGTTAAAGAACGGGTCTAACAAGCCCGACTAATCTTGTGAATCAGACAGTAAGTAATGATTAACAAGAAAGCAACTCATAATGAAAGGAAATCCACCTCATAATACTATTCTTAATCTTTTACTGTGGTGTGGTTTAGTTCCCATAAAACACTCCATCCACTCAGCTTCTCATATGCGTGCAGAAGACTTCCTGTGAAGCATTTTTCAGTTGGGTGGGGAAAATTAGTTTTCAACACTGAAAATGTATGATTCAGAACGAAACCAAGTGACTTTCACAGCTATGCGCACTATAAGTATGAGATAATAAAATGGCAATAAAAGCTCATGTGAAACCCGATGAGTCTGATTAACTTTTAACAGTTGTAGTATGTGGTATCTACGGAAGAGGATTAGGGCCACCGAAAAAAAAATAAAAAAATGAATTCTGACTTTAAAGTCAGAATTCTGACTTTAATCTCAGAATTATGACTTTAAAGTCAGAATTTTATTTTTTTTTTTTTTTCGGTGGCCCTAATCCTTCTCCATAGGTATCAGTGGTGGTGTGGATGCTGTAACAAGTTTAGATATGAAGTTAAAAACTAGTTTGAAAATTAAGATCAGTGAATAGTTAAGATTTAAAATGAAGCTAAGCGAGTTTTAAAAAAATGAATACAACAAAAAAAAGTTTATATTTCTCAGAGCAATAAAGTACCTGCTGAGTTGGAATTTCTTTACCAGCTCACATCCAGTTCCCACATCTTTACAGTTGTCCCTGCAGCCTGGTTGACTTTGACTAGGCTTCCGTTTTTCCATCGCTGCTACTGTTTTGTCCACTTCATCTGCTGCCTCTTTACAATCCATCTTCACACCTTGTTTGACTCTGTTCTCTCTGGAAGCCTCCCTGCTACTGTGATGTCAGGTTTTGACAATGTTCTTACAACTGATGACATGCAGGGTAAACCACACGCCGGTTTTAAACGAAGGCAGAGACCAGACAAACCCGATCTCGGCACACACTCAACAGACAAATAAAATCTGACGTCGTCAGGACAGGAAGAACAGGAAATGTGTCAAACGATGACATCACAGAGTGACATGAAAAAAATTATGCAACGTTGGTCACAATTTGTTTTGTAACTAGCTGATAGTAAATAGTAAAAAGTAGCCTGGATTTTCAAATGGCATGAAGAAAAAATTTTATATTTTTCTTCCTTTTGTAAATATAGATTAAAATGTCTTTGGTTTTTGAAGATTTCTTTTTAAACAAAAAAACACCCTCAAGCTAATGTTTGTGTAACTTAACATACTGTAGATTTTTGCTACATTGTACCCACCTCTTAGTGGTTTTTATGAATTGTTAAACCTAAAGTTCTTGGAGATCTGCCTTATGATTATTTTTGTAATTTCCTGTTCAAATGTGGTTAATAAAATTCACAGCTAAAACAAAACCTTATCTTCTAGAGTAATGCTTTGGATACTTTTGTTGGTTTTTAGACCTTTCACTATGTTGTAGCAGTCATTCTACTCTCATATGAAAAGCTTTTTTCAATTAGATTTGAAACTAGAGTTGGGTTGATTGCTCCAATCCGAACTGAAATAAGGTTGAAGCAATTTGTCTTTTGCCTTTCCTAGAATGAAACTTTTGATTTTACAAACAAATTAGCTGCTTCACTACTGGATTGCTTTTTAAAAAACAATGCAGTTACTGAGTGAAGAGTTATCATCAGTATCAGGAGGAAAAAAACAACCCATAAATGTCTCTAGTATTTTGACAACAAAACATTTCTTTTTAGGCTATTCTCCTTTTCTCTGCAACCAAACAAGCCAACTACTTTTGCTTATTTGCATCCACACCTACGTGTGAAATGTTCTTGCTTTCTAAAATAAACATGCATGCAGTGCTCTACGACATTGTAGAGTGCAGCATAGTAGAATGAAAGATTCAAAGAAGTGCAAAAGATCAGCTCCGGCCATTCTATACACATGTAACTTTACTGACTCTTTGATAGTCTAAATGTTCGATACATGAATCACTTCAAAGCTTCTGCAGGCTTAAATGCTGAAATGTTTCAAGTTCTGACTGCTTTTAACTTGTTAAACTGGATGCAACCATGTATCCTAATCAGTACCCTTAAGTTTATTTTCTGTAAGAAAACTGCCAGTGCACAAAAATATTTATACCTCTTTTACAGTTTATGTCATAAGCCAATACAAAGTATTGCATAGGGAGAAGGACAATGATGTGTGGCACAAGTCTTTTTGGACATGCTATATGTCTATCAGCTTTGCACCTCTAACATTACGCTGAGTTATCTCTACAATCTTTGCACATTTAGAGGTTTTGCACATTCTTCTTCGTAAAACAGCCCAACCACAACTTGCCACAAATTCTAAATTAGACAGAACTCTGAACTTTGACAGAGCCACTCTTACACTTGAATTTGCATTCCTCTGTCTCTGTACCAATTGTTTTGCAGCTCTCATAAAGGTTTTCATATAGGATCGTTTAGATTGATCCATCCCCTCATCAACTCTAACCAGTTTCCAAATCCCTGCTAAGGAAAAGCCTTCCTACAGCATAACTCTTAGTCTTAATTTCTCTCTTAAAATCACAGTAAATACATTGACATTTGTGTTTTTACCTGACAAACATGTTGAAATACTTATTTTTGATTCAATTACCATAATAATGAAGATTCAATCTTCAGTCACCAGGGTTTCATTAAACAATGTAAAAACCCAATGGCATTGGAAGGTTAAACAATGAAACTGTATATCATTGGTTAGCTTGAAGCTAGACTGGGATGTGACGACCTCAGATATTAGACACAATATTGTGAGTGAGTTATGTAGCGCCCTCTGCAGGCGAAAGAGAATAACTACATGGTGAGTTTATTCATAGAAGGGATTTATTTATTTATTTTTAATACACCGGCTATTAGATTAGCATTCATTACAGTGTAGTCTGCTGAATAACTGTTTCTTTCTAAGTCATTCATCTGGATAATATCTTTAAAGCATAAGTCCAAACATTTTCCAGGAATCACAGGAGAGGAAATATCGATCTCTTGCTCTTAAAAATGCACCTTTATTTTCGCTTTTAGGCTATAACGGGCTGTCCTTGGCAGTTGAAGCGCTTCCTGCCCAGGATGCTAATCGAGCTAATGTCATCACACAGCTCACATCCTTAAGACACCAGCTGCAGGGTATAATAAACCGAAGCACAATACATATTGTGGAGCGATGACGTTAAAAAAAAGGCAGTGTTTTCAGGGACGAGGTGGACATCTTGTGTTAGGATGAGTCCTAAGAGGCGGATTATCCGGGTTTATCATCCGGGTGAACAAACGGTCACACGGCGGCGCGAGCAGAAAGCGCTGTGCTCATCATTACCGACAAACCAAGCTAGTCTTACCTTCACCCCACATTAGAAAAATGAACCATGGACGTCATACCTGCATAACTGGAGGGAGGATGCTTCGTCCATCCCCGGCGACGACATGGTTTAGTCTCCCCCGGACTGCCGGTGTCGTGTTCCTGCGTGATACGGAGAGAAATCAGGCGGACTCCCCCTGCGGCGGCGTACCAGGGCTGCTGTGGTCACCGTGTCTGTTTCTAAGGGGAAAGTAACGGAAACCGCAACAATATTGACCAGATTATTCAAATATCTTTAACAAAGTTCATATGCTTGGTTTACACTTTATAACATAAAGGAAACTTCAATGGCGTTTATATTCCGGTGAAATAAGATGTCGTGCAGTAGAAACTGAAACTATGTCAGTACTTTAACTCACCAGAGGGGGGCAGCAGAGACCGCTGAAACATCGCTCTAACCAGTGTTATATTTTATCATGCCTCTAGGTGGCGCCTTTGAACTAAACATTTGTCCCACATGTTCATAACACAGCGTGATTAATTATTTATTCAATATGTTAATTCACATTCTATGCTATATTTGCGCCAGTATGTAATGTTACATTAATCAATCTTTATTTATAGTCTCTTTTTAACAGGCAAAGCAATCAGTCGATGTGCTTTACACAACTAAAATTCAACTACTGAAATAAATTTCCCTCAATAACATATGCAGTAGTTTGAAAAATTAAAGCGAACTCCAAATTGTAAAAACCGTTTAAATAAGCTTGAAAAATAAGGAAAGGGTAGTGAAAAGCACAATATATTAAAATTACACCTGTTTACAAACCAGAACATAGAAAAAAATAAGAAAAAGGCACATGTCAAAAAATATGAAGTGCTTTATGGTTAGATTTTGCTGTTAAAGTGGGTTTGCGTATTTTTAACCTTTTTACAGTGTCTTTTTATTATTTTTTTCCTTAGCTCTTAAATCCACTTTCCGTTTAATTTTAGCTTTAATTTGAAAAAAAAAAAAACTATTGATTTTATTTTTTTCATTCATTCATTGTAATGCAGCAAGCGAATCTCCACTATGTGTGCACAAAGAAAAAAAAATAGCTCAAGACGTAACCACGACATCGCAGTTTTATTTATTTACATCACATATACAATAGGTGCTGCAAACAGCACAAGTACAGCACGTCCCCAAAAAAAGATACTCTTACACAGACATTTAATGTCTACAAAGTTCATTTGCACTGACTCAGAACTCTGAAGTCTTTCGTGCAAATCCGTACAAATAATGACCCCTTGGGTCTTACAGGGCTGTTTCAATAGCCCTTCATCATTCAGTCCAGCGAGAGGACTAAATATTGAACGTATACATACATGCGGATTTAAGAAGAATACGACTGTCTAACATTGTCAACTTACACAAGACAACGGACCTGCGCGCAAAACTCAAGTATATAATACTTCATCAAACCACTTCAACAATAAGTTCTAAAGAACAATACGTATTTACAAGGAATTCCACTTAAAAGTAACACATCATAATAGGATGATTAAAGACTCCTCGTCTTTAAAGATGAGGGATCTTTAACTGCGGGGCTCTACCAGGGTCTCCACACAGCAACGCGGACTGGCTGCGGGCCTGACTGCGCCGGCCGGCTCTCCAGACTGGCGCTGAAGCACGTTTTCAGAGTCAGGAGTTTTTGATGGAGCAGTGGGAAAGCCCTGGCGTTATGGGCGCAGCATTTCAGGCAGGTCGGCGCGCTGTTCGCAGACACAGACTTCTGGACGAAGTCCTCGACTCGCTGGCGCGCCACTTCGTCCAGGTTGGTTTTGGGGAGTAGAGCGGGGACGCGCTGGAGGCAGGCTTTGAAACCTTCTCTGTAGCTGTCTGCTGGGCCTGAAAAGACAAATAAACGTGAGTTTTGGTGTTCACAAATGGAGTCCAGGGCTTAAGTACTGATTAAAAAGGCGGAAAATTCTTACTTTTGACGTTAACAGGAGGAATGTCACTGAGGAACTTCACGGTCATTTCCAGGATGTCGGCTTTCTCCAGCTTGGAGTAGCGGGTTTAAGAAAAACACAAAAGCGAATGTTAAACACGCAGAGCGCAAACTTATCTTGAGTTTTTGGAGCCACATTTTAACTTTACGCATGATAACATTAGAATAGAGAGGCTTACGTCTCTGCCTGTGAGGGGAAGAATGAGATTCTTCAAGTGGTTCAGGCTGTCGTTGATGCGGGCGCGCCTTCGTTTTTCCATTAGTGGTTTCATAGTCTGAAGAGAACACAGAGAGTTTGAGTTTACATTCATATGGCTAAAAAATTTGAGCTGATCCAAGAAAATCCAGTCACTTAGCTTACCTTTCTCAACTCCAGAGCTTCTTTCCTTTTGGCCACAGTCAGCCTTGGAGAAAAAGACTGGAGAGCGTCATTGATCGTGTTTGGAGACATTTCTCAGTCTCGTCTTTGTACTACAGAAGCGTTCAAGAGCTAAATCGGGGAGGATGTGTCTCTAACGGACTGAAGGTTCGGTATTTATCCAAGTCTGCGGCGTCGGTTTCCCGTGCGTCACGGCTACGCCCCCAAGCCGACTCAAACGATCCGGACTGGCCCGTACGCGACAAAAACAACACAAAAGCATTGAATTTAATAAGATAACCATCTGTTCACAATTTAAAAAGTATGTGAAAATAAATTACGTGTCTGCAATTTGATCCACAGACATAAACCAAACAAAAGCTGCGTCAGAAAGCAGGAGAAATCAGTGCGTAAAGACGCACAACATTACAAATCATGGGGTGGGGAAACTAATTTTCAAAACTCCCAAATAGACATCAACACCACTTTTTCGTTTATGCTTAGTGGTTGAATTATTTTACGGCTCATTCTTTGAACATAAACTTTAATATTAGTGCGTAATTGCGCACGCTAAGAATATAAACAAAACACAGATGGTGCATCTCGAAGTTTGACATAATTAGCAAGTAACTTGAGACAAAATGTTTTAATTTGTGTATACGTATTTCCAAACAATATTCCTATAACGCATAGATAAGACTTTTGATTATAATTACCTTTAACCCGAAATGTCCCTCTTTCTGATCTTCTCTGGTCCTCTTTATGATATCAAAGTTTAAATTGTTCCATGTATTTTTGAATGAAAATCCAGACCATAGCAGGATGTAGTACGCGCACCACTCACATAGGGGTCAGGTTTGTGTGTGTTTAGAAAATTATCCCCTCAAACACACACTCGTTCTCCGATCACACACCCAAGCCACGCTACTTTTATATAACATCTGCTCCTATACTTTGACAACAATAGCTTAGCATATCCATATGAGGTTTTTATGCAGTTTTTGTCTGGGGGAGTGGAGGGGAGGTGGGGGGCGGGGGGTCACTACCTGCAGGGAGTGTCCGACTCCAGCTACCGCTTCAAGCAGAAAGGTGGGGGCCGAAAAATCGGGGGATAAAGAGGGGTTGGCGGTGTTCGTTACCCACAGCTTTTGCTTAAAATAAAATTACAAACATTTAGATTTTTTATTTTTATTTATTTTTTTCAGAACTTAAATTTTGCGAAACCTTAAGTCGAGTTTGACACGAAGTATTCGTTGAGTACGCGTCGTTTTTCTTTCAGTTCTCTGCAAACGGACATCTGACGTGTGCACCAGTGTTTCTGGTCTGGAATAAAAACTGAAGCGACCTGACAGCCCAACAAATGCCTCTGCACTCAGGGGAACCACGCGCGCAGCACGCGCCACGGGGACCAGATGGCTGTCTGTTACAAATCCCCCCGGCCCCACCCTCATCCTGCACCTCCATTTTATCACCACCATCTCTCCTCCCCCATTCATCTCCTGCGTCGTGGCTCTCGGTCCCACCGATTCTCATCCGAAGGAGTGGGACACGCGCGTGCACCTTCCCCTACAAACCCCACACCCACCCACCCCCAGCCCAAACTTCAAATTCAAGACACATGATCTCCACGCAGTTTTTGGCTTGGCTTTTCCGTCTGCACGCATCTCATAGGTCCGTTCTATTCCGGTCCAATCATAACACTCCATTCTCCCACCCCCCCTCCTCCATTTTGCTCTTCCTTAATTTGAGTCTTGGATGTTTTTCAGCGTCCAAGCCATCGTTAAAGCGTGTTCAGCAGTTCTGGTCACAAAAGGCAAAAGAAAAAGAAAAAAAATATGTCGGATGTTGAGGACAAAAGATTCTGTGCATGACTCTGATTCTTTCTAGAGGAGTGTTGCATCGTGTTTCCATGGAAAATGTTCAGTTTTATGTGGACACTAATGGTTACAAAAAATATGCATATCGTGTTACGTAAGCAACGATCAGTCATTGCAATACGGGCCAAGTATTTTATCTTGAAATTAATAGAATTTACACCACACAACATTAAACTACCCTCGATTAATTTCTTTTAAAAATCTGTATTTTACAATTATTTGACTCTTTCTTCCATATGTACAGGTGCATCTTAGTATATTAGAATAACATCATTTCAATGATCCAATTTATTACAAACACATTTCAAACGTTGAATGATGAAGATCATGTTGACGATCATGGCTTGTAGTTGATGAATCACAAATTCAATAGACGATAAGAGTACGATTTTAAAAACATATATCGACAATACAGAATTGTTAGCACTGTGTTTTTGGTCTACACAAGGGTAAGATACAAAACAAAATGAAGAAGATAAATGTTCACAGAGCGCTGTGTCCAAGCATATTAATGCAAAGTTAAGTGGAAGGATAACATTTAAAGGTGGAGAAATAACAGCATTTACCGAAGTTAGCTTTGAAAATCTACATGGTAGAAAACAATTAAAATACAAGACAAACAACACTTAACAAGCGAAATTAAGAGTAATATAAAAGAAAAAACAATGGATAAGGACATGAAAATTGAGATTTAAGAAAAGTCTGCATTGTTAAAATTGGCAACCACATTATTGCCAATTGCTTAAACTTTGCTTATAATTACTTCTTCAACAACGCCGCTTATTGGTTAAAATTGAGTTTCATTATCATTACATTTCTGTGACATTTTTGCATTAATAAATGTTATGTATTTGAATTATGAAGAATGATTTTGTGGTGAAGTAACACAGACAAGCCCTTTCCTGGAAACGAGCGGCACACTTGCTGCACGCGTCCCCCACCACCATCACCACCATCACCATCACCATCATCATCATCACCACCATCCCCGCAGCAACAGAGGGACCGGGGGCGAAGGGGGAGGGGGTCAGCACCTCTCCGTTTTCTTCTTACGATGAGAGCCCTCTTCTTTTGTCTTTTCAGGCAAATTCAGCGTCAGGAACCCATCTGTGCGGTCAGGATAACATTGAGGCTTTTGTCTGACGGTGGAGCGACACATCATGGGAATTAAGAAACACAAGCTCCAGAGCAAGTGACTTTTACCGCAGCGTGGTGGGAGACAGACGCCATACAGATTCAATGCTTTTCTTTCCATTTGACAAAACGGCGCAGTTTTAGGATTTTTATTTATTTTTTTACTGTCATAAACATGACATCAACTCCTTCAGAAACATAGAATAGATGTTCATATGGACAGGTACAAGAGAATAAAAATAGCATGTAATGGATTTTCTTTACACTAACTGAACCAGCGGACAATAATGATCAAGTATTTTGGAAGAATAACAACTACCAAATATGTATTTATACATAGGCGTCAAATATAAAAGCTTCTTCTTTAGTTGGAAAAGCTAAAACTCAACTGCAAAAAAGGGAAACTTGCCTACTTACAGTTATGTAATTATTTTATATGAAAGAGAGGCTTTATAAGTCAGCAAGCAAGCTTATAATAAAATATAATATTAGATATTAAAAAATGATGCAAAAAATATTTGATATTTCATTTTTACAAAGTGAGATTTGAGTCTCTAATGAGATTTTAGCATTCAGAAGCAGGAGGGCTTTGCTGTCCTCACAACACGTGACTACATGCTGTGAGGACAAAACAGGTTTTCACACAAGTTTTTCTTAACTGAAAATCTTTTATCAATGTATTTTTGTAACTGAACTACAACAGGAAGTAAAAATATACTGGCTAATATAGCCTATTTATCTTAATGCAACACTCAAAACGTTTTTGTAACTGAAATATAATAGTAAGAAAAAAATCGTACCACCCAATACACATATCTTTATGCTACGTTCATTTCACTGCTATTTATCAACCAAAGAAACAACAATGCATGTCTAAGAGTCTTCCCATCAAATAAATACTTACAAAGACAAAGGTTTTCTGAGGTACAAAGCGTTAAAAGTGCACTCAAAATGTTCACGAGGCGTTTCTTTTGTCCTACCTGCCTAAATTCATGTTGAATAACACTGTAACAAATGGCTGTAAAAACTGCATCTTAAAAATACAGTAAGGTGGCAGGGTTTTGAAAATACAGCTCTTTACTGTGATCTGAAATGTGTATGGAAAGTATATGGGATGTGATTGGACCGCTGGATCACGTGCGGAAATTTAAATTTAAAATTTACAGTACAGCTGAATGTTTAGGGTTGTTGTCTTGCTGGAGGCTGAACCTCCAGCCCAGACTCAAACCGCTCTTTGTTGAAAGAGCGGTTCCAACAATGACTTTCCCTAGGTAAGCACTTTTTAAAAAACATTGTATTCCAGTCTGTGTACAAAAAATAGATTTTATGTTGTTATATTGACCTACTGTCGCTTTTATCCAGGGGATCTGCCAGGACTCTTGGGCCCCATGACAAAAAATTAAATTGGGCCCCTCCTGACCAGCTGTTGTTACAGTTTCTTGAGTCTATCTGACCCATCAAAAGCGTCACAATTTTAAAGGCTTGCCTAGCTTTCTTTGGTCCAATACTGATACTAGCACAATATTTACTGCTCATGAATTTTACATGCAACAATCTGTATACAGTGTGCAAGTAGGTTTCTTAATATTTTTAATTACATTTAGATTACTGAAAGATCTCTCATAGGCAACTTTCAAAATATACATGAAGCAATGCAGACTTATCAAAAAAATGCTATGTTGTTTCATTTTATTCAAGCTGCAGGATATAACTTTAATAAAAATATGTTTTTTTTTCCATATTTGTTAACTCCTCCATAGATCCAGTCTAGTGTGGCTGGATTAGTTTGGGATAATTTTCATTCAACCACAATGTTTGTTTCTGATAAGAAAACAAACACTTGATAGATAAGACAGTAATGTAAAAGGAATATTTTTTATTTTCACTTTTAAATCTCTTTTCATTGAAATTGTCTTAAAATTCTTAATTCTGACAACTGTCTTTCAATAAGCTGTGAAAAATTCTTGAATTCTTGATTGCCATTACAGCAGTACAGCTTTTTGAACATTTCCACTGGTATTCCGAGGACTTTGGTAAGAAAGTCCAGATCTTTGAGGTTCAATGGTCTCCATGCCATCACCCTTATTTTTTAGCTCCTCCAGATTCAAGCTGGGACACTGGTTGTCTGAATCTGGAACAAAAAAAACTTTCTACATCCTCCTTCAAGAAGTTATTATTTTTGTCTTGTGTTATGTAGAAAATATATCAGTATAATTTGTTTTCAAGCTGATAAAAGACAACCTTTTAACAAAATGGAGTTAAAAGCTTGGAAATCAAAAGATTGTGCAGTGGATCTTCAAAAAAGGAGGTTTAATTACCAAAATCTTTCTCAGACGATCTCTTATGTTGTTACAGAGCTGTAAAAAAGGACACAAACCTTCGCCCAGTGACATATTGCCCAGATACGGCCACCCCAGGTGTTAACATTGAGTCAGAAAACCATTGTAGATTTTATTGAATGCTTAGGGTTGTTGTCTTGCTGGAGGCTGAATCTCCAGCCCAGACTCAAGTCTTTTGCAGTCTCTATAGGTTTTCTGCAGGCTCACAGATTTATTGCCATCCACCTTACCAGAAACCGACCAGCTTCCCTGTCCCTGCTTGAAGTAAAGACTAACCACAGCATGACACTTCTCCTATCATTTCTTACAGAAGGGACAGTGTTTTCAGAGTGACATGTAGATTTATACCACAAGGTTTGCATGCATACCAAAAGGTCTATTATGGTACCAGAGTGTGGTCAATGTGGCTTGTTGCAACATTTATGCATGAAAATTGCATATGGATTTCTTTCAACAATTCCTATTTACCAAAGAACAGGATGTGGAGCACAACTAAGCTGCCTTCTAGACAGATTTTCCTATGTAAATTTAAACTGTGAATTTGTGCAGCTCCTCCGGAGCTACTTTTGATCTTTTGACTGATTAGCTAATGAATGTTCCTCTTTGGTTGGGTCATACTCTTCACCTGCCGATGGATTGAACAGTGCGCTGTAAGGCGTTCAAAGCTTGGCACATTGTCTGTGAAGAAGACTAAATTCAAATGCAGGTGGTAGCGGCAGAGTGCAGAGGATCTTTTGATGGGTTGTGGAAACTGATGTCAGAGAAAGAACAAACAATGTTTTACCAAGGTTACGTTTAACCATCCTGGCTCTGTGTTTGGGATGAACAAGTTTTAAACCATTCTCACAAGATGGGAAGTAGCCTGTTCAGTTCGGGTGTGAAAGTTTGAAGTTTACTACTGCAACATTACATTTTCTTTTATTTGTGAGGAAAAAAAATATCCACATTAATTTCCTATTACCAATCCAATAAAATACCACTAGCAATAAAATTTATTTCAGCTTGTTGTAATGTGACAAAATGTGAAAAGTTAATTTTAAAATAACCATGATTTTTTTAGAAGAGCTCAACATTAAAGTCCTCATCACGTTTTTTGTTTGTTTTTTTATATAAAAAAATGCTGTAATGAATTTACAGCATTTCATTAAGATGACACACAATGGATATTGTGTGTCATCTTCAAAGACACACAATATCCATTACTCTTAGAAAATGATTTTTGCAGTGCAAGTCCACTAACGCCTTAATTTAGACCTTATATGGAAATAAATGGTTCATATACAATATAATATTGGCTGAGTTGTTTTCTGAACTTTACTCATGTTAAATAAAAACCATTACTTTTCCTCTTACTTGTGGAGAGGTTCCTAACATTTATATTTGGCTGTAAAGCTGGTATTAATTTTAATAAAACAAAGAGGATTGAGACGCATAATGGCTGCTGGTGTTCCCTAAGTTGGAATTGCTCCTGTTCTCAGGGTGGCTCCCTTCACACGCATCTTCCCAGTTTTGGCGGTAACCAGAGAGGCGCCTATTCCATCACCAACAATAGGCCAGTTGCTCATCAGCACCAGCTTGCTCTTTCTGACCTCTGGTTTTCGGCGATTGCGCGCCTTTTCTCTCCCCCCCACCCCCCAACCCCCTGCGCCCTTCTCTTAAATCTTCTCATTAAGGTTAATGACACATCTGAGCTACTGCAGCAAAAAAAAAAAAAAGCAAGTCAGTCCTTTGTGTTTAGGGTACATTTATTCCACATCTTACAGAAAAAAATAACATCACAAACGTCAGGAAACAAGTGTTTCTATATGTCACAAATGGAAAATGAATACTTATATTGAACACATAGTGTTTACAGACTGTTCTGTTGCACAGACCAAAGTAGCTTCAAGTCCACAGTGCAACCCTCCAAAATAAATAACCCCTGGGGTTTTACAAATGTGTTGTCTACAACCCGTCTCTTTTGAAACCCTAAAGAGGATTGCTTTCTAAAACGTTCATAGACTTCAGTTTGCGATCTGTACTTCATGCCTTCAGGCAGTCAACGCCGACACGAGTCAAAAGCAAAAATTAGCGCATTACATATATACAGCAGTTTCATCGATTATTCGGTGCTAGAACGACGGAATGCGCACAATAAACATAAGAACAGGCTAAAAAATTATTTGAGAAAGATGGGATAAATGTCCAGTAGATTCTACCAAGGCCTCCACATGGCAGCGCTGACCGGCTGCTGGAGGGCCTGCGCTCGGATGGGGGCCTCGGCTCCCAGGTAGCTGCGGGACTGGCTCTCAAGTCTGGAGCTGAAGCCGGACTTGAGGCTCAAGAGTCTGTGTTGGATCTGAGGGAGAGTCCTGGAGCTCTGGGCGCAGCAGTTCAGGCAGGTCGGTGTGACTGTGCTGGACATGGTCTGCTGGATGAAGTCGTTCACGCGCCGGCACGCGTCCTGGTCCAGGCTGGTTTTGGGCAGCAGAGCGGAGACCCGCTGGAGACAGGCTTTGTAACCCTCTCTGTAACTGTCTGCAGAGTCTGGAGGGAGAAGATCGGAGATATGATTAGTGGACCGATTTCACCATGAAGAATATTCGAGAGAGAAAAAAAGAGGTCAGTGGAATAGAGCCTCTTAGTGGGTTATGGCCCTCACCTTTGACCGGAGAGGAAGGAAGATCTCTGAGGAAGCGCACGGTCATCTCCAGAATGTCAGCCTTCTCAAGCTTGGAGTAACGCGCGTTGTCTTTGCCAACAAGAGGCAAAATCAGGCTCTTCAAGTGACTGAGACTGTCATTGATGCGAGCGCGTCTTCTCTTCTCCAGCAAGGGCTTCAAAGTCTGGAAGGAATAACAATGATAGTAAATTTCGCTGCTCTTTAGTTCATTTCATTTTAGAGTGCTCTCTGCTTGTTCGGAATCTCTCGTTTCCTTACCTTTCTGAGTTCGTGGGCTTGTTTTCTCTGGGCCACAGTGGAGCGCGCAGGAAGAGGCTGGCCAGCCTCGGCGGAGATGCTCGGACTCATTTCGTTCGCTTGTTGCTGTTGTGCTTGTTTGTACTTTCTCCTGGAGGAGCTGAGCTGGAGTGTGACAGAGTGCTGGAGAGCCTCCTATTTATGTGGCTCCGGGGCGTCAGAGGGGAGGGAACGCAAGCTATTGTACTTGAGGAGGAGTGGTTTTTTGAGGGGGCAGGGGGGAGTCCATGCTTTTGGGGGAAATGAGCAGAGTTGCTGTCTGACCATCTGGTCCTCGTTGGGGACCCGCGTTTGTTCACTGGTATGCAGAGTTTCGTGACCATGTTTCGTTCTCTTGTTTTGTTTTGTTTTCTTTGTGCGTGTGTGTGTGAGTTTGTTTGAATTCAAAGCTTTATCGTCCAACCTAGATCAAATTGCACATGAGCCCTGTAACCGAAATGCTTCTGGCTTCCACAGTCTATTAATTGTTTAGAAAATGTGCTTTCTTTCCCACGGCTTTTGTTAATAAAATTGAGACTTAAGTAACAATTATCTATACAGGCTGATATTTCATTTTACCTGAACGAACTAATCAAACTGTATCCTTTTGAAAGGAGAACGTTACCTTATTGGATGCTTATCATTAAAAAGTTAGATTAAAACAATTAAAGCGTGAGTGACCTTGAGATTCTTTGTGTTTATAGAGTCAGTTTACGTCCTGCCATCAAAACACGCAATGCCAAATGTGAATCTAAAGTGACGAGATTAATCTATTCAACAACAACAACAAAAAGGGAACCAGATACCCAAGCCACGCCATGTATGGATTAACATCTGTTTATGGGCCCCCAGAAGAGCCTGATCAATTATCAACAGGATGGAGTTAAAACGAACAGAGATTTGCACTTTCACGGATGTGTCTGTTGAAAAGGAGACGATGTATAAAATATAAAATCTACATATTTATATAAAAACAAAAAACTGCATCAATAACACAAAAGTGAGTATTTAAATTTGGGAGACGTACAAAGCATCTCTTCATAAATGTGTTCCGTAATTCCTAAAATATATAAACGCGCAATAAGATCTCAAATCCTCAATAAAATTCTCAATATTACAGACGACACAACTTTTTTTTTTTTCCCTAAAAGATTTAATGAGTTAAACTTAATCGTTGATTTTGGTGACGCAGACTCGGAGCGGACGGTGGGATTCACGCGTTCGGCACGCGCCACGACGGGTGCAACAGATGGGAACCTTCCCCTCATGACATTCTCCGCCCTCCCAAACCACAGACCCTCTCCCTCCCTCCTCCCCATGTCTGCCTCAGCTCCACCGCCCCCCGGATGCATGTTCCCGCCGTCAGCATCCAGGCTCCGGCTCCGTGCGCCACAGTAACAAATGGGCTATTGTGCCTCGATTACTTTACGAAACGAAACTAAAGATATATATATTTATCTTTATATATTTATGTATATCTCTGCTAAGGTCATACATTTACAAGAAACCGTGATCTTGCGTCTGCAGCTGCGATTTCACAAAATAAAAAAAAATCTTCATAATTTTATGCGTAATCAAATCTTCAAATGGAGCAAATTAGATTTTTACCGCAACATTCGCTTTCTAAATTAAACCAACAGTCTTTAACAGTGAAACAGTGCTTGGCAAATGTCCATAAGCGGTTCGACATCAAGTCGTTGTTCAGCTCAAAAATGTCATTATAGAGGTAGATGATGCTGGTCTTTGTCAGATAGGGGGCTTTGCACGCGCCCTGCCCCATGGGGCCCCCAAATAACTGCCACCTTCTCCTGTCTGCTTGGGAACTGGTCCTTTCAGATAGGACCAAAAAAAAAAAAAAAAAAAAAAGAAAAAGAAGAAAAAAAAACGTGGAAGAGGGGCATCGGTTGGAACCTTTTTTGTCTTGGTTTCAGCGTCGGTATCCATCTGCGCAAGCCTGGAGCAAAGTGATCCTTTGTTGAAGTACGGACAGAAAACACGTGGAATCAGTTAATCGGGAAATATGGAGAGAGATCTAGAATTTCTTTTAGAATTCATTTAATCCCATCTGCATTTTGCTTTTAGCTTTTAATCAGTATAATAAGGAGCTCAAAAACACTGCTGGTCAGACTGCAGTATCACAAATGAAACATTCATTATTCAACATTATTACATCAACTATTAGGCCTACTTCGTTTTCTGGGTTGGACCATGGATCAAATGTTAAAAGAAACAGCAGTTCTCGGTAACAGAACATTCAAAGTTATGCTCTTCAGTTTGGTACATTTACATTGTGTGGGTTCGGCATGAGACGGACACGAACAGCAGCGCCACGCAGATCAGCTGCACTGAGGCGCGACGACCACAAGCGTCTATGGCTCCGGGATGATGCGGACGGTCTCCCAGCAGAGCCACGCAGAAGCTTCCAGACTTGTAGTTTTTAACTTGTCAAACGTCTGGCTTCCCACGCCATACGCCGCCGCCACCCTCCACATGGCGCTGAAGCGTCTGGGAAACATTTGCATCTGAATTTAGTTCAGGACTGAAAAGTTGGATAAGGGGTGAAAGTAGAAAAATGTACTTTCATTGTATACTTGCTGAAAAAGAATAAGCAGGGCCTCCACAGTTATGATGATGGAGTAAGATAAGATAATGGAAATAATGATATATATTATATATAAAGGAGTATGTGAGTCTGCAAAAGGTTACAAATGAATGTGAAGTTTGGTGATGTCGATGGAATTAACAGGAAAGTTTTACTTTTGCCTCAAAAGATACTCAAAGAAAAACAACCAGGAGGTGATTTTTACCAAAATGAATTTATCTTACGAACAACCAAGGGCGCAGCCAGGAATCTTGGGCCCCATGACAAAAAAATTTAATTGGGGGCGGGGGGGGGGGGGGGGGGGGGGGGGGGGGGGGGGGGGGGGGGGGGGGGGGGGGGGGGGGGGG
>CAEFZX010008250.1:0-37900 GCA_903066825.1 Alfaro cultratus
TAATAAAGTTACTTTTGATGTAACTTAGTTACTTTCCAAATCAAGTAATCAGTAATCTAACTAAGTTACTTTTTCTAAGAGTAATCAGTAATCTGATTAAAGTTACTTTTAAAAAGTAACTATGCCATCACTGAACACACCTATACTACCGAGCTGTTTTTGATGTCCAATGGCATTGTGTTCTAGCGCACACATTTCCAAGATCCAGTTGACTATTGAGATGTCAGCGTTGACCCATCAAGTTTTACCTCATCATCTTGTCATGAAAACAAGATGATGAGCAAAACAGCTCACTTTAAAAGATTTCAGACATAATTATAGCAGATGAGAATCCCCAAATCAATGATAATGACGTTTGGCAACTTTCAGGTTGACAGAGGTGTTTGATAGCTATTAAGTGAGTCACTTAATCAAATATTCAGTAACTCATCTTGTCTCATAGATTATAAGTCCTATGACACATGATGTATCTTCATAGTTAAAACTACATTGTCTACATAGATTTAAAACGTCACCTTTATATTCTTCATATCTAATGTGTATACATGCTTTTATCCATTTACTCTTTTCATACCGTGTAAGATTTAATTTTACCACCCAAGACAAATTGTAGAAGACCCTCATGGCAACACTCACAGGACTTTGTTGTTCTCCTTTCTGCGCACAATCAGGCCAAAAGGGTTGTTTCTGATCTCGAGTGTGTCGCTGATAGGACCGGAGGCTCTGTTTGTGACTTTAGGGATGTGCTCATGAGGGACCTCGAATCTCTGGCTTTTGGTGTCATAGATCTAAAGCAAAAGGAATAGGCAATCAAGCGGTGTCCTATTTCCTGGTCATTTTCGCACAATGCAATATATACCTCTGTTTGTTTAGCATTCCAGTGGAGAGAGACACACAGAGAGAGAAAGTCTGCTAGCAATCACCTTAAAATGAAGTCGATTGTTTGTCTGCATCTCTGCATGGAGCGTCAGCTCCTGTATGTCTCCACCGAACAAGGACGGAGAGGCCATTCTCTTCATTTCCGCATGAAACACTGCAGAGGAAAACCCAATAAAACACTTTTACTTCAGTTGGAGTAGTGAATACACTTAGTTTTATGAAATTGCTTCATATTAAGAAACATTTTTGTCCACTATTATCACAAAGTTAAATGCAGTCTAGTTAAAATAATTTTGAAATTTTGGTTGTAGTTTAGTTTATTCAATCCAAAACATTCAGACACACAACTAGTAGTTGCTAAAGTCAATCAACTCTCAAACTACAAATTAAAGAAATGCAAAACAAAGTCAAGTAAAAATAATTCCTAAGAGTTGTGTAGATCTAAAAGGTGTAGACTGAAGCAACTCAGCTTAAACATGCCTACCCTTACATGTTCACTCAAATAAATCATTTAGCTTCTAAGGAAATTGTTGGACTGGGTGGCAGAGAAGGAGCAATCTAAACAACCCATGATATCACCAGCTAACCGTCCGTGCTGTATCGTGTCTCTTGGTTGAAGGTCAGGTGGATTGTTGGGAAGCACAACAACAGGGATTTATATTCCGGTGAGTCAAATTAACTCACTGCTTAGGAACCAAGGAACTCTGACCATGAAAAAAGATCACAAAAAGTAACTTTTAGTTCACAAAAATGTCAAAAGTAAACCTAATTGTTCTGACATTATCTGGTTAATTAAATTTATAACTACTAATTAACAAATTTTGTACTCAAAGATGATTTTTTTTTTTTTTTTTTAGAAAAATGACTTTTATTATCATACAAAAGAAAGTGTAAGAATTTTATTTTGATGTTAGCAGAGTTTGCTCAAGATTAGATTTGATATGAAGGTTTATATTTTTCCTTATTCATTTTATCTGTTTGTTATGTGACAGACTACCTATTTTTGCATTACTTCCCTTGGATTTCTCAGTGTTGCCAAGTAAAAAAGAGGTATTTTGGATGGTGTTCGTTTTTTAGTCTAACCACAAAGACATCGTTATTTTCTTCAGTTTTCCTATCCTTGTCACACAATTTTTTTCTTCCTTCAAAGAAGTGTTACTTTACTTCACAAACAAAACAACTGAAAATATAGTGTAGATTTAATATGAAAAAGTTCAATATTTCCTTTTTTTTTGCTTTTACACAATAACTCAGCTTACTTTCGGCAGAGATATCAAGCAGAAATTGGAAAAACCTGCATGCAGTGAAGTCAATCAGATTTCCTGATATGCCATCTATGTCTTACTTTCACTGAAAAATCTCACCTGGGTCAGAGTGAGCAAAAATAGCGGGAAATGCAGACATTCTGAGAGCATGAGGAGCGATTAGAAAAAGAATGCCTGTATTGGTAAGTAAATACTAGAGCTTTAAACTTTAAAGCATAGGTGACAACTGGAAAATATAGCTTTACCAGTAGGGCTCGGGGTGTGTGTTGTGTGCACTGTGTATCCATGGTTGGTTGGGAAGAAACACCAGGGAACATTTCGCTCATCCAGAGGACTCCAGCAACAACCACGCTTCTCACATCCCGTCTGTTCAAACAAGATGATGTGACTGTTATTACCTTTAACCAATATTGTCTTTAGAGCTACTATTTACTGATGTGATTAGTGTTGAGATTTTTTGTAATAGCCAACATAATGTAGTAGTAGTAATCATAATAACTGTGTTATTTTTATATGCTAAGCAATGAAAAAAAGCAAAACACAATTAGATTGAATTACTGGAGATGATCTTGACTCTTACCTTTGAGGCTCCAGCATCAGGATAACAGTCGACTCTTTCAGCCATAGGAATGTTGGGACACTGAGGAATAAATCCATCTGGTGTTTCTGTGAAGTCAATAACAAGTACACAAAAAAGCAGATCGATGTAAATGTTTTGGTTCCATCAATAATTCTTGTAGTTTTGCAGGCTGTGGTGATTTAAACATCTCAAAGTGTCATACTACTACCATCGTCCTTCATAATAGAAATTGTGGAAGGAGATGCGATCCATCTTAAAATGTAGTGGTATTTTCCCAGATGGCAAAACATTTATTGAAGAATTTACTTTCTGACAACTTTGTAAAAGAATGTCTTGGAGTGTTTTTTTTTTTTTATTATTATTATTTTCGACTTTGGATTTACTTCAGAAGTTGACACTATGTTGTGTGTGCAAACTTTAAAACACACACACACGCACATTTAGGTTTGGCAAACTTAATTCAGTTACATGTAGCAAATTAATGCAATTTTTAAGTTACCTCTCCATTCCCTTTTTGCAGTGAATACACGCACACACTCATGCCTAGCAACAATTTAGAGAGACCAATTAACCTAACAGTCATGTCTTTGAATAGTGAAGAGGCTGAAGTACCTGGGAAAAGCCTACGCTTGCAACACTCAAACTCCATGCAGAAACATCCCAGACTAGGAGTGGAACTTTTAAAATTATTTTTCTTTAAATCTCTAATACTTCTTGTTATTATTTTATTAGCATAATTCACTTACCCTCTGTAATGACACCAGTTTTTTTGGTGGCAAAAAGAGCGATCATAGTGATGGCCACTATGGTCATCAGAATGAACAGAATCAAAAGGATGATTTCTGTAGTGGTCCATCGCTTTTTCCCCATCTAATCATCCACAAAACAAAAAAACAAAACACAGAAACATACAGATGTTACATAGTGGCAACCATGTTACTCAAAAAAGCAGATGAGATCCATGTTAAAATGTAGTGGTATTTTTCTGAGTCCTTTACAGACATCTCATTTAATAAAAGCAAGTTCTCAAGATTTTCTGACCCTGCATTTATCTATTATTTCTTTCTTCAGATGTTGTCAAGGCTCATAACCATTAAGTTTAATCTGCTGTGAAGAAAAGGAAGGGAAATTAAAACGTGTGACAGAACCAAATATTGTGCATGCCCCTGTTAGTTTCCAATCAGCTGCGTGTAAAACACAAAACATTTCTGACTAACATGCATGGTTACACATAGAAAACAACATAGAAATCAGGTAAACAGAGAGCAAGTGTGCAAACTTACTAGTCTTCTTTTAGCTTGCACTACTCTTCTAAAAATAACTTCCCCACTGTGGATCATCTTACTACTTTCAACACAGGGTTTATGATGACACACAAACTCAACACACTTAAACTATTTACGTTTATTCCTGCAGAAAATTTAGCGTGTCTTATCATTTGGGCATGAAATGGTTGTCAAATTTTGTTAATACAGACCATGTCCACACAGTTTCTTACGGAATATGCAATTTGCAAATTGAAAACTGCAAATGGGTAATGATGAATATATATATATATATATATACATATATATATATTTTTTTTACTGATTTAAATCTGATTTAAATCTGTACAGCATTGCATTTTTTTAAACATACTCAATCATGCTGAATACCAATACCAAAAGCTGAGAAGCAGACTGTGGGGAATATTTACTTGCTGTAGATTACAGTGAATGTAACAGATGAACCATGTAGCACTTACCTTTCCTCTCCTTTGCATCCAAGGAAAAATGGTGATTAGCTCAAGAGAGATAGATTCTTTATAAACCAAAGGATTTATTGTTGTCGAAGGGTACTGCCACGCCTTCTCCTCAATGTGCAAGTCATTGTGGGTGGATGTGTGATTTACAGTCTGAACGTGAAGACCCCATGGTCACAGAATGTCAGATAACAATCTGCAGCGTGCAAAATAGCTGAATCAGAAAAATACTCATATCAGCATGTTGTTACCTATCATGCAGTCATTTCAATTCAACCTGTGGAAGTGTGAACTCAGTCTGACCTCTACGTCAGTGTTAGCAAGTATGTATTATTAGCCTGTAATTACCTAAGTAACAGTGTATTTTTTGTGGAATTATATAAGATATGATTTATTATAATCTTTAACCCATCATGGTCACATCACCACTTGTTAGTAATTAACACTCTTGGGTATACGTTCTCATATGCCCACATTCCAGAAGTTAGAGGATTAAACAGAGCATAAATAGGAACTTAGAAGAATACAAAATATATTGCTATACTCCCATGTTGTTCTATGTCTTTGCACATCAGAGCAACAACTCAGGTTAAAATTGAAGCAGATATCACCAACTGTCCAATCTATATGAATACTCTCTATAGGTGTGCCAAAAATAAAAAATCACATAAGAATTGGGATTCTCATTTAATATGATTCAGAATCAACTTAAAATGTCCCAGAATTGATATTAATAAATAAAACTGCTCCTTATCCCATGTGGTGGTTTTGTGGTGGTAGTTATGGTGGTAGGAGTTCTTCAATCCCGGTCCCTAATCCAAAAATATTTGGGGACCTATGCCAAAATCTACACCTTTGAAAGACCTTGTCTAAACAGATGTTTAGTAAATTTTTATTACATAAATGTAGCTTGGAATGAGAGCAACAACATATTCTGCTCACTGTGAACTTGTTACAGTACGTCACAAAGTTCATCCATCCACACATTTACTTATCCTTGCAGATTTGCAGGACATCACAAAGTTGAAAGATACAAAAAGAATAAATTGTCAGATGGCATTCTAATATAAGTTGTTTTCTAGGACTTGCCAACAATAAAACCTACAATGCAATCCCAAATCTAAGCTAAAGATCCCGGTGACAGACTAAGAGAAAAATACAAGTGCAGATAAACTGAAGTAGACAATGATGTTCACAAAGAGTAGGCAAAGAACCGGGTGCAAATAAAGAAAGTTGTTGGGAATGCAAGTAGTGGGTGAAAATAGCAGTTTCTCTGATTTGACTTTTTACAGGTATATGTTTGAGTAAAATGAACGTTGTTCTTTTATTCAATGAGCTACTGACAACATGTCTCCAAAGTTCCAAGCAAAAATTTAGTATTTATTTGCAAAAATTTGAAATGGAAAACAAGTTCATATTCATTTAGAAACAGCAATACTAATGATTTAACTCAGGAGGGGTTCAGAAATCAATATTTGGTGGAATAATCATGAGGTTTTCAATGGGGCTCAATGCAATGGTCTCTTCATTTTTTCCAGAGCTTTATATTAAGTAAATTTAACCAGAATACCAAATAAAATCCTATTAAGCAACTGAACACACAACCAGTGTAATCAAATTCAAGGGACATCGTAAAACAAAGACTACACTAACAAAACCTTTAAACATTAACCAGAAACACATAAAATACAAGCTTCAAGATAAAACGAGAGATAGAGAGTTGAGTATGACTGTTTGCTGCTAAACGTGAGGCTGGGGAAGTGAAGTTTCCTCTGCCACATGTTCAGAATAGAAGCGGTACTCTGAAACAATGTTTAGTAAGCTTGGCTGACAGATCTTGAAATACAAAACAAAACTCCACACTTCCTGCAGATGTAATTTATTCTTCCATGAATTAGATTTTATCCAGTCCAACCAGACCTTTGCCATGAGTTAAGAAAACAAAACTAAAACTGTACTTCAAATTGACCTCCAAGAAAAGAGGATTTCCGAAGATCAAACAATCAAAGACGACAAAATATGCTTACGAAGTTTGTGTTGTGCAAGTTTATGATGGCTTAATAATTCATCCAAAAATGTATGCAACTTTGAATACGGTACAAGTAAATGCTGTATGTTTGTGAGAATAGGTGTATATGTTGTACTGTAGCCATTCTGTTTACTCCTCAATCTCTGCCTCCCTGAGCAAATTCAATTCTACTCTGCCTCTGCCAATTTCAGGTGCTTTCCCTCCAGAATGCAGCGACAGCCGATTTCAATAGAACAAACTGAAATTGGCAATTCACTCCCCCGTATCGATCCAGTCACTTCAAAAGTCGGCACTCAACACTGAGAGCTGCCAAGCAAGTTTATATGTGTGTTAATGCATCTGTTGTACTGCTGGTGTGAACATGGTTATACAATATGCCCATACAGTGCCTTGTAAAAGTATTCACAAATTTGTAACTGATTCACAATTTGCTGTATTACATAGACATCTCTGCATTTTACAAATCAGTATATTTTCCATTAAGCAGTAATGTCAAGTTGTTGTAGCTGTAGCAGCTTTGTTTCTAAGTCAATTCAATGCAGTAATTTCAGCTTCTAGGTCCAATGTTGCTCATATATTGTGTTCATTTGTCCTTGTCCCTTGTGAACTCTCCTGCTCATACATTTTTAATTGAATCTTTTTTCTAGCTCAGACAAGGCAGAGAAAGTATTCTTTGCCTTCTGTGCTTGTTAGGCATAGCTTGGTGCGTAGCGCAGAGCAAACTCAGCCAGAAGCTGGTGAAAATCTGATCAGTTATGAGCATCAACTATTTTATGTAGCCTGTGAGTTTTAACCTTTAACGTTAGTCCCTGTATCGTAGCAACAATTCACTTCTATGTATGCATAAGTTTTAATTTGCTTTTTCACAGTGATATGAATTTTAGAATTGCTAGATTTTATTTTATTTTTTTTCATTAATGAGATTTTTAAATTTGCAGGTCTTCAAGCTTTTCCGTTGAGACCTTGTTGTATTTACCGTTGTTGACATGAGGAATGAAGCAAACAGGCTGCAACGTGTAGCTGCTTTTCTCAGTCCTATTTACTTAGAGTTACATTACACAATAACAGGATAATGAAAAAATATTGCAATATATAGAAAAAAATGCTTAAGAATTTTTTTTATTACATAATTTTTCCCCCCCCACAGAATTAAAAGTGAATTGTTGGAACTATTGAACAACAACCTCAGTGAATTCTAAAAATAGTACAGAAGACTATATTGAAACTATAGACTATAATTCAACACATGCTGCTTGTTTAGCAATCAACTCTCTAGTTTAAATATATTTCCGTCAGTTCTGTGTCAGATCCCACTGTTACCACCAGCATTTCTCCCGGTCCTCATAATCCTCTTGTATTTTCACCTAAACTTTGATTTTTATATGTTTTTGAATTTTCTTATTTCATCTAGTAAATTGTTTTATGTTTCAACCTCCTTCATCCTCTCTGCATTTGGATCCTGTTCACTGCCATGCCACAACACTTTTATTGACTAAGCTAATAGGCGAGCAGCGTAGGTTATCTTGAACTATGTCTGTTCAATATGCCTAGGTTGTTGAAGAATGCAATGACAATTTAAAACCACCTTACATTTTCCTACTGCTCTCCAATTTTGCATTTTTTTTGCAAAACTGAAGGTACAGTATGATACATGTGGTCTGGCATTTTGTTTAGCTGTCCCAGCTTCTTGGAATGAAGGCTTAGCTTCTGCTGCCAAAAACCCCACATTCTCCTCCCACAGATAATACATCTGCCTCTTTCTCTTTTTAGCCCTCTTTTGTCTCTTCCTTAGACAAAGCAGCTGAATGATACTGTGAGCTGTGCTTCAACCTATATATTTTACAACTGGCTCAGAGGATGTGCTTGTGGCTGTGTTTCTGTCCAATTTGAAGATGCTTAATGAGCTACTGCAGCTATTAATTGTTTACCATTTTTGTTTAACATGAAAAATACTGACACCAGACCAGTGTTTCTGTTTTTTTTAGTGCCTTTAGGTTCTTCTTAGAACCCCAAGTCAGTCGTAGCAGGAAGCCTCACAAATTAAGGCAGGTTTATCAAGTTATAGGGAAGTTATCTCCACCTTTGCTTTGTGCTTTCTGAGTATGAGACATTGATACAAATGTAAAGACTAATTGTAATTGACTGACCACTATCACAACTAGATGATGGATCACGAGTGTTTGGGGCAGGAGAAGTCAGTGACTTTGTGCAATCATACAGATTTCCTTAGAGAGAAGTATATTTGTAAACAAATTGAAAAATAAACAGTTTTCAATTTGTTTGATTTTCATCTACAGAAATTATAGCTGAAAAATCTACGCAAAATTATTATGACATTTATGATTATGAGTGTAAACTTCTGACCAGCTTCTTAAAACACATCTGTGGTCTGTCTTCATCCTATTTGGAGAATCCATATACAAACTGTGCATTAACATGCTATGTTCAATTAAAAGCACAGATAAAAGCAGAAACAGCAGGTTTAAACCGACCCACCAGGTAATGATGCTGATAATGTGTTGTGTCAGTAGGTGATCTTTCGTCTAATTGCTATTTTATCTCTAGTTGAGGTAAGCTGTGGAAATCTTGAGGAAGGCACAAGGATCCAATGTGTCTCCAAATCGCCAATCATTTAATGTCAATAAATCAATAAATGCTTCCCGAAAGGGCGTGTTGGAGAGTCAGTCTGTTAGTGTTTTTTTTTATTTTTATAAAGCAACCATTAAACAGGTAGTAAACATATTTTTACAGAGCTCACATTTTTTATTAATTTTTTTTGGTCTGATGTTTTCTAATATTAATTAGTGGTAAGCAGAAAATCACAAACTGTCAAAAATAAAGGCATGAAATCATTAGTCTGCATGTAATTTATAAAATATTTCAGTTGCAAATGAAATCATTGAAATAAGTTAACCTTCCAAACCTTTAATTTATTGACTAAAATCATAGAAACCTCATCCTTAATACTTGATTCCTTGTTAAAAAAAAAAAAGAAAAAGTAAGTAAATAAATAATAATAATAAATATATGAAAATAAAAATGCAATGTTTTTCCCTGTTATCAGAATTTTTTTTATCAAGGTATGTGATAAGAACATTTTATTTTCCTCATCAAGCAGCAGTGAAAGGGTGGCTTTGAGTCACATCAGAATCGGATGATGGAAATGTTTGCTTTACAATCAGTTGCCTCACTTTATCTAGTTATTTATTGTCCTTACAAACATCATCACTTTTTTTACACCATGACTCTGCAAATGTAGGAAGTATCTAGGTCTCTCAAAGACACCTCAAGCTATAATATCGTCACCTCCCTAAAATAATGGCCTATGTCATTTTTTGCTAAATGTGATTTTCTTGCTTAAATCATCTTTTGGCAAAAAACAGGGGGTGGTTTTTTGGTTGTTGCCAAAAATCACTTTTGACAAAAAATGACTTGCTGTTCTTTTAGGAAGGTGACAATATGCAGTTGGTCTTTCTAAATGTTATCACTAGGCTTTCATTTCAGGAGAAGATCAGTGTAGATGTTACAGCCCTTTGAAGAAGAAACAGGAAAATTACTGTACGCAAAAATAATAATGCACAGAACTCCACACATGTATGTGCACATGGCTTTTGCGTCATTCTTAAGAGTTATGTTCTTCATTGTTGCTGTAACTGTCTGCATGTTTTGACAGAAACAGACTTCCATCTCCACTTACTAACACTCAAATGAGTGTGTCTGCTCATTGTTGCTCATAAAATAGGTATGATAAAAGCTGTTGCTGTTGAGCCTTGTTTGCTTCTTTAACCAGAGTGCGCGTTATCGCAGCATAATGATTAACTGCTCAATTGTGCATGGAATGCAATTCATGCTGCTGTACAAAGCACAATGTTTGAAACAGTTGGGTATTTATTAAAGGGGTCAAAGTATGACTTTATCTACTTTTCTTCATCATAGTTGTAAAACATGTAATAGATAACATACATTTCCATCACCATTTTTGTTTTGCAATAGGTTTTTTTTGTTGAATTATTAAATTATATTTTCTGGTTGGATACAAATACATGGCAAGGAGTGGGTCAAGTATAATGACAATCCTATAACAAAAAAGCACTAGAAGGTTCTTAAGACAACAGGGGCCCAACCAGGTAATAGCAAGAAGAGAGGCATCTGCAGACTTTGTGCCGTTAATAGTTAAACCCAATCTGCTCACTTTAGCTGTAGCTTAATAAAAATGACTTCAAAGATGGCTCTCTTATTGAATTATGTATTAAATGACTTCAGGTCATTTCAGAATGAAAAGCTTCTACTTGCCTCTGTCATCTATCATCATTGCAAAGACCCGCTTGACTGTTCAAAATGAAAACCTTCATGTTCAAAACGGTACATTATTTGGATTCACCGTCATAGCAATGCAGTGTTATTGACAGAATCGATGGCATTGGTTCTATTTGGTACTTGAGAATTGGTAAGATGAAGAACAAATTCAAAGGACAAAAAATGTAACACTTTACAAAGAGAAAAGCTGGAATTTGGTAATGTACATATTTTGGATTAAATACCATATTTATTTCAGAGATAAGAAATACATAGTTTATATGTTCAAAGTGAGGCCATATAGGTTTTTTTTTTTCCAAAGTCATCTCATTTTGACGTTATGTTGTAAAATATTTATAACAAAATACATTTTACCACAATTCACCACTTTAGAATGTGCCAAAATCAATAAAAAATTATTTTGAAAGCAGTTTTTTTCACTATTTGGAGGCTGTATTTGATGAAAACAACTGAAATTCAGAGAAATTAAAAACATATTCAGAGAAGAGAAAATCAATAGAGGGGGAACCTCAGAAAACCAGCTCCTCCAAAAAAAATCTAAAAGAGAGGTATGCTCTATAATTACTTAAAGAGCATAATTATTAAGTCACTTCCATAACATTTTAGAACAATAACATTGAAATTGTAACTTTATTAAACATCAAACATTATAATATTGATAGCTCACGATCAGAAATTATTAGTATTATATTCTGAACTTCTGCCAAAATTGAAAAAACTAAAAGAATTAATAAAGTGACTGGAGTGTAAACTCAATGTTGAAAAAAAATATTTTGCTGAATAAACACTCATTAAATCAATGTTGTTATTTAAAAATTCAATTAGATGGCATCCTTTTTCTTATTCCATCATACTCTTTTTAACTCATCAGGTTGGGATCCAGGGCAAACGGGTAGCAACAAGAAACGTCTCTGTTGCCATGACAACTTGAGCAGATGAACTTTTGTCAGGTGCCAAGAGCTGCGGCAGAGTAAAGCACACAAAGAAATGAGGGTGTCATATCTGAACCTAAAGGTAAAAGATTATCTGGAATGTGCATGGCTCAAATAGCTCCTTTTGGAAATCTCTCAAATTTTTTGCTTAATTATACACTGAAAGTACCATGTATAATTTTATAATCCAAGCCTGTGGGACATGACAAAAATAAATCAAACTGCAAAGTACAAGGCATGTCATAATGGTGGGTTAGTTTCCACTTTGGACTTATAGTAAGAAATATCCAGGTTGGAATCTGTGGTTGTGTCTTCTTATTTGGACTTAAACATTCATAAATTGCTTACAATAGTTCTCTCTGAGCTGCCAGTCTGTTTTAACTGCTTTAAAACATTAAATGAGTGGCTTGAAAAACACAACATAAATTAGATTAATTTACTCCCTGCTATGTTTACAAGAAAAGCAGGCAAGAATAAGTTATATTCTGTGTGTATTTTATTAGATTTTATTATTTATTTTGTTGGGATGTGCAGTATGCATGTTTTGTGAATGTTAACTCTTGTATTATTAACCATAAAGCTGCACAAGTGCTTGAACTGCAATGAATGCTGCCTGATTATGTAGATATTCTGCATTTAGTCTCGATTTGCCAGAATATAGTTGGTAATTCCAAGTATTGAATATAGTATAATACCTTTTGCTACATAAAGAGAAGCCAAGGTGCTAAAGTTGTTTGAAAATACAATATATCAGTTTCAATGGCAAAACAAGATGTCAACAGATGTTTTCAGTAAAACCTTGTTGCTGAGATCCAAACAATTGATTTTTTTCCAGTGCATTGATTGACCTTTCATTATCTAGGGTCTATATTTGCTATGAAGCCAAAGCAGAAATACAGCAGCACTTTTTAAGTCATTGTTTTTACAATATTCACCAACATTGCAGCATCTTGCGTGTTTTCCCAAATGTACTGTGTACTGAATAAAATAAAAAGTGCTTATCTTGGAGAAAGACCGAGTTCCTCCATTAGTCTGCCACTCTGATTTATCAAGCACTGTGACTTTGCTTCAGTCTGAGCTTCTCTTTTGATATCCTCCATCATCTTTAATCGAGTAATTCCTTTTCATGATTATGCCTCTTTCTTTTTGGATAACTCAAGAAGGCTAATCTTTGTCAAATTCTCTTTATCTATTATCTGCCCTGATGTTTTCCTTTCCTTTATATCTGCCCTGAACATGTGTAAACAAAACATGAAAACTTGCTTTGTGCTTTTATGATTTCCTCCTCCCACGTTTCCACCCTCGCCCTGCATCGTTTTTTTCACGATATGCAGATTTGCTTCTCTCAAAGTACAGACTGTATTGATCTTTCCCATCCTCTGTCTCCGTTTCTGCCCGCTCTATCCATTATAGTCTCTTCTTTCTGGTCCCATCTTCTTTCCAAGCTCTTTTTCTGATGACTGCTTTACTTATCATTGGCCAGTACACCGTATTTTGATGGTAGCAAAATACCTGTAGCAAAAACTGAAAGTTTGAATTTAAAGTGCAGCTCGGTTGAAAAATGCTATTTTTCATCAACATCTTAGATTGTAACTTCTGCATGCATCATTATCTGAAGGATTCTGGGTTAAAAGGCGTGTGTGTGTGTTCTAAATTAGGTGAATGACTTTTTGTTACTAAGAGGCTCTGCCAACACAGAGACCCTCTCTTCGACTTCACTTAGTCAGTATGCCAGTGCTCTCCTCATCACTGTCCTTGTGCTATAAAAATATATACACACACATATACACATGAAAGGCAAATAGGGATACACTTCATTACCAGTCTCTTTTTGACTCCATGACTGTCCTTGTGATGTAAATATCATATATAAAATTAGGAGAAAAGGCAGAACTTGGACTAAGTCCAGAGTCTCTCACACACACACTGACACACACACATATTTGTGTGCTTGTATTGATAGGCTCACAGTGTCCTTCCTTCTTATACATTGAAGAAATTACATGCATATTCTTTTCTGAAAGGCTTATATAAATGCTGTCAATCCCAAAAATGCTCCTTTTGGAAAGCGGTGTGCAAAAATCAAATATTTCCCTTTTCAAAACAATGCAAATAACATAATGCCCAGTTCGCATTGCAAGATTTTTATGCTGATATTCATCCCGATTTTCCCCTTCCAGCACTCTTAAATAGATCCACGATTAGTTGTAACAATACACTTTGAGAAATATTTATTTTAGATGTAAAAACTGTAAAGTAAAAATACTGTAGGCTGTCTGGTTTTTAAAAATCTTTATAACATATTGTCACATGGAGATCACCATGTTGTTTACAATGCAATGCATTTTAGGTATATGACGTATAGTAGGTCCGATTATGCTAGCTCTGTCCAGCCAAAACAGCAACAAGTAGCATCGTTAAGCCTTCTCAATGTGAAAAGGAGCATGTTGAAGTTTATGGGAATGTAGAAATCACAAGAGGTAATGAAAATGAGGAGGACCAAATGGAGGAAGAGGAAATAGTTGGCCGAAGAAGCTACTATTTGTGCTGTCCACCTTCAATTTCATAAATGAAACAATGAATAACATGTACCTCTGCTCGGACTTTGTGATCCGGTAAATGGTTGACGTCCTTTGTGTCTGGTCTGGTCTTCAGTCCACTAACAGCTGTTTAAGGTCTGGTCTTTGGTCCATTGCAAGGTCTGTGGTTTCACATTCGGTACCAGCAGCATTGACAGTAGTTCCTTTATTGCTTAAAAGAGCTTCTTGTTTTGTCTTTCTTTTGTTTCTTCCAGGGTCGCTCGCTAGCCGGTGGCAAGTTAAGGCGCTTTGTCTGGAAAAACTCTCAGCATGGCGTTTGGTTTTAGCTTGTGAAGGATCATCAATTTTGCTAGTATAAATAAGTATCTTCTGGAGAGAAGTATTGAGAGCACAAATGTAGGTCCCTCAGAAGTCGTGTTTGTTTTTTTTTACCACTGTGCTCTTTTTTTGGGAAGAGTAAGATACAGAAAAATGCAGACTCACCTCACTATTTTTCCTTTTTTTAATTGTAGCCAACAGCAACGCAGTGTGGCACTGTCTAAATTTACACAAATAAAGCGCAATATGATAAAAACAACTCAGGTAAAGTTAGCCTTCTAGTGTTCACTCTGTGAATTCCAGTACAGAACGGACTGCATCATCAACCCAGCATGCATTGCGCGGGTGAAAAAGTGGGAACCTCCACGGGTTAAACATTTTATGATAGACATAAAATTTGACGTAATTATGTATTTTTACATAACAGCATTTTATTAGTTAGCCAAAAAATTGCAACATGTTTCGGTCAACATGTTCAACTAATTCGGAATACCTTTATGGACGCCCTGATTATCGGGATGACTCTTACGATAACTAAGTGATATTCCTCCCATATGCGGTGTGTTCAGAGTCCTCTCAGATTGACGTCAGAACTACTCTGATCTAAAAATCTGGGATATTAAACACTTTGGATTGTCTTGCACCACAATGTATGTGGCGTTTTCTTGAAGCCAAGAAAAATGCAATGTGAGGTAACCAATCAGAAATCTTGGTGACATAAGGGGAACTCCAAACAAAGAACATCGGACCTGGCGCAGCCAAAAGTCTGATGGCAATCAGAGATGGAGGAGCGACACAATGAAACTTAAATGACTCATTACTGTGGTGAGTGAAAGGCATCACAACAAGATGACATACAGGAGGAGGAGGAGAGGAGATAGTGAATATGTGTCTACTACATACACAAAAAATGCAACATTTTAAACAAACTGGAGAGAAACTGAAATTGATGTATCAATCCTGAGGAAATATTGATCCAATACCAGTACCAATGACAGTATTGACATGATAAATATTTGGATCAATCCAGCCACTCCTACTTTAGGGTGATAACTGAAGCAGTGTGAGCTCAGCATTAACTATGTGCCATGTCAGGCTTTACTGATGTCCACTTCAATCCACTGGAGTGTTTCAATCAGGTCCCACAAGAGCAATCTAATCTCAGACACTCAATGTTAACAAAAACACACAGAGCGATAAAGAGAGAGCATTTAAATGTATACTTCTTTCTATTTTTTACTAATAGAAATGAACCAGTGATTGAAATTAATATATTTAAATCATAATAACAGATGACAATAACATTTGGACTTCCAAATGAGTGGGTTATTGAATAGTACCCAAGTCGTCAAAATGGACATACACTTAAATTTTAAATCTCCTATCAGAACATTCTTTCCTGCAGTCTTTTATGTCCAACTAAACATACCTGTCCCAGAACACTTCCTTGCTTAAATTAACAAATAGCCATATTATCAAAGTAGATCCTGTTGTAGCAGCTAACCACTGAAGCCTGGGGCAGACATGCCCCATAACTTTCCCTTTTAAATTCTCAGCCAGTCAATGGTGCCTTTACCATTGTTTTTTAATTCACTGTCGTACTGTAGGGTGAATTTTCACTTCAGCATAAGTTTTTTTTTCTTCTCTCTTTCCTCTGTTCTAATGACCAAATGGATCCACTCATCTGTCCAATGAATATTACTTGAGAAATCCCGATTTACATTTTCTTTAGTAAACTTCAGTTTGGCCTTTTTTTTTAACTCAGAAAGCAAAATATTCCTCTTTACAAACTCGCCAATGAAAGAACTACAAAGTTATGTAGTCTCTTTCTGATTATACAGGTATGCACATTTGTATCCACAGCAGTAAAAGGCTTTTTTAAGCAGCTGTTGATGATATATAAAACATTTTTGAGGACTTTTCTTTAACTTGAGGGCAATCCTCAAGTTCAAATGATTAGAGATCAAATTAAAGATGATTCCAAAGACTCACTAGCTGGTATAGCCTTGTCATAATGTTCAATATGACACCAACAGTGAGAACCAAATGTTTGTGTTTCAAACTGTATGAACCTATGTGTCAAATTTTTTTTTACGGAAAACAAAAGCAGGCTTTTTTGAAAATGCATCAGTGCACAAGAATGAAGTCAAAAAGCTTGAGACCTTGTGGAGAGTCATCAATGTAGCGCTAAAGTGAATAAAATAAAGATGTTGACTGTCAACTTCTAAAGGTTGATAGTCAACAAGTTGATAGATAATCTTGGCGCACACACCCTCAGCATGTTGCAGTAGAGAGAATAAATAACATTAAGTGGCCTACAGATCTCTGATGACCTCACCTGGTGGAAGAACACCGCTGGTATTTTGAAATAGGCCCAGTAGAGACAGCCCAAAGAGAGGAAGATGAAAACAGATTCATAACCAACCAGCATGTTCACAACATTCTATGGAGTTGGGGTTGGGAGTGTGTTGACATACTGAACCTCAAGGCCATGCTCCATCTGCGGTAGTATGGCAGACAAAAGGCCCTGCAGAGAATGGTGAGGGGAGCTGACAAGATCGTCAGGTTGCCCCTGCCTTTGGCCTAGGATATGACACCACAGGCACAAGGCACAAAGCATGGTCAGAAACTCCTCCCATCCTCTCTTTGGGCTTTTAGAAGTTCTAACTTGAAATTAAATGAAAGCATAACCTGACTACTATGTATACAGGTTTTTAAAAATCTAATTTCTTTTTAATCAAAAACTGCAGGTGAAAGAGATGTTCAATCACAAATAAACAACTGTCTACTTTGCAAAAAATGTGTCAGCAAAATGGATCTTAGACTTATTTTTTCATTCTAGTGGAAGTAGTCTATAAATCAAAAGCTAAAGGCAGTTTTTGAGGTAATTGTTGATTTAGATATAGGTTTAGATTTTTGGATGTACCACAATAGCGGTGATCAGTACTCCCTCTTCTCAGTTTTGTCTCAGTAAAGGGCACCGCTGAAAATGCAGCAAAATTATCCCTTGCATTGCAGCCAGGCTTCAATCTCATACGTAGGATTAAAATAGTTAATAGTGTCAAGCAAGTACTCTAGCGGTAAGATTAAATCCAAATTAAACATATTTTAAGGTAAAGCAATATAAAGTGATTAGCTAAACTACACTTAAATGAAAGTTGATAAGTATCAAATGGCAAGTCTTGGGAGAAAGCCATGATCATTATGTCATTTGGGGATTTATAGTGATGATACAATAGCTTCCAGCTAACTACACAATAAAGACAAATAGGATTTGTTCTGCGCCAGATGGTGGGCACTTGTTGTAGATATAGTATTCTATTAAAAATTACAGCACTCCTTTTTTAATTGCCAAGCCACTGGTGTATCTCTATTTTAATTTTTTATTTTTTTTTTTGTCACCAAGCCTTTTCATTTTATCAGGGCTGATTGTGTCACCATTCTTCTCCTTAAACTGCTGTCATACTTTTTCTTATCTTGCCATTTGTGTTGGCATATCTAAAACCACTTTTTGCGAGAGTCTGACGGAAAATAAATTAAAAGCATTTAGTGAAATCTCAAGTCCTGCCAAGTCTTTTTCTGAGCTGCTGTTGGAGCCACTTAAAAATTTCAGGTGATTAAACATCCATCGGTGCAGACAGAATCATGGAGCATGACACTCAGCGATCTTATAACACATAGATATTTTTCATCACTGGTGCATCTGTTTAGTGAAACCCACAATTGTTGAACATATCCAGAAAAAATCTGGCAGTGTGATTAAACTGGAGTTATGTAAAATGTACTGTGCTGGAGTATTTTTTACTTAATGCAGTGTACCTTTGTATATAATCATGTTTTGGACCACTTTTGTATTAGTCTTATGGCTAATACTTTCATCAAACATCCAGTGAAAGCCTGTATCTAATGAAACTGAAATGGATCAGCAGGTGGTTTCTTCCATCTATCTTCCTCATAAAAAACTGTCTTGAACAATTTCTTTTCATCACTTAAATCTGTTTGTCATCTGGTCAAATATCCATCAGAAGTTGAGATAGCTACAATCCAGGAGTGGGAGAAAAAATGAGAATTGTTTTATTTGATCCACACAGGTTTCTAACCATGACGTCTCCTTGTATGGCGTACCACTACCAGGCTTGACTGTCAGTAAGATCATTTTCTGAAAAACTACACTTCTGAAAAGTTCCACTTTTGTCTGTCCTCAAAATATTTTCTGAAAGGTTTTGTGGATCAGCAATAGTTTTTTGGAGAAAAGTGAAAAGGACCACTATGCTTTTTTTTTTCTCAGGAGCTCTGATTTTCACCTTGAAAGTGCCATCAGTGCCAGTTTTGGCCAATACTTTTCTTATTTTGAAAACTCTTTCTTTTTGAGATCCTATTCCATGTTGAACAAGATGCCTGAAAGGCTGTTTTTTTGTTTTGTTTGTTTTTTGTAATTTTCATTCTATAGATTTGTTACTAATCAGGCTTGGATGGGGTTAGTGAACTTAACTCAGTTTTCCAAATCTATAAACACAGGAGATTGGGTTAGTTAACATATAGTTTTCCTGCCAGTAAATAAAACCTTAAGAAAATGAAAGAGCCAAAATAGATTTGTAAGGAACTGTAATTTTGTGTAACAATGTGAAAAAACTATGATGGATTCCCGTACCGCTGTCAAAAGCATCATCACAAACTGCATTGGCGGCGACTATAGAAACACATTTTACACTTTCCCCTTCCTTACATGTCTGTCCATCTCCTCCTCCTATTTTCTTGTGACTGCTCAATCATTCTTCAAATCAAATTACTCATGAAGCCTCTAAGATTTTTCATCCAAAGTAGTTAAGCACATTCAAACATCAGTCATTTAAAAATAGTCTTTGCCCTTTAGAGTACCTCTCTGTCTTCTCTCCTTTCCATCTGCCCCTTCACGCGTTGGTCTAGTGTCCATAATTTCACTTGTCTGCAGCGCCTACACTGTTTATCTCCCATCCTCTCTCCTCTTCTCCATGCCTTTTCATCTTATCACCCACCCCACTTTTCCCTCTGGCTTCTTATCACACTCTGCTCCTCTCCTTTCAGACAAGATGGAGGGAATTTAAAAAAAATACTGACCGTGGTGGAAGAGGAGATAGTGGGAGGAAGAGTGACAGCAGCTTACGGGGAATTTATTGGGGGCTTTTCTTCCACTGTTTTTTTCTAACAACTTGCTGTCTCTATGTACTCATTTACATATTAGCACACATCATACCAATAGTGTCTGCGCTCACTCGTATACCAAAACAACGGCACAGTTGTGTTGCATCATCACGACTTGATGCACATTGATCGTGGACTTAGGACATTTTCTACTGTATTCCAAAATTGAGGTACAGTTAAATATTTTTCTCTCAAATGAAAAGGTAATCATTATTTCCCAAACAGCCATCCTTGGACTTTGAGTTAAACTGAGAACTCAAAGTGTTTGTTTAATGGATAAATCTAAGATTTTGTGAGTCTTTTGTAAGGCAGCTATAAGATGTCTGTTGCAGTATTATGCATGTTCTGTTGAATCACTGAGTAACTATGATGTGTTATATTCCAATGATCATGTGTATTTGTCCTTGTGTTACATTATCAAAGTTCCTACACCATAAGTACAGGGAGTTAAGTTAACTTATTGACCCTGGCACTCCTTTGCTAAGGTTTTCTGTCTTTCAGGGAGTCTTTTTATTTACAGTAGCATCTTCATCACCTTTGCTAGAAGCAAAAAGAAAAAAGAAAAAAAGAAATGTGCTACTTGCTGGTCACTTTTCCATTTGTTTTAAAATCTGTAAATAATTTTCTGTCTGTGAGATTGTAGCCATTCTATGAAGCCATTAAGTTTCACATTTACACAAACAGGAAGTCTCCCTTCCACCCTTCCTTCCTTCCTTTCTTACTTAATTACTGACTTAGCAATCAATGGGTTGGACGCTGGGTACATATATCTATGTATCTATCCATCTATCCATAATTCAAACCAAATGTCAGTAACAAGTAATCCACACAGAAGACATAATCAAACAACTAATTGGTCCACAAAAAGGTAAAAACAAAATTGAGATGACAGAGGGAATAAGTGTTGAACATACTGACAGATACGTACAAAATACTTCCAGAAAAAGTTCCTTTTGGGAGTGAAGATTTCAAGGCATCTCCTCCACTGAGAAACTTCCTAACATTTGCTTAAACATAACTGTCTTCAAAACCTGAAGGTCCGTTCTTAAGTTCTTCCCGGGAATTTTTTAATTTATTACAAGTCAGCTGATTGACTGGGCCATTCTAGCAACCTTAATTTCTTTAAAAGCATTTAAAAGTTTCTATCTGACTTTCTTGGAAATCCTGACTTGTTTCATCTTTAAATTCTTCTAAACAATTTCCCAGTTCATCCTCCTATTCCTCTTTTGTTTCTTTAGATGAAGTTTGTCATTATCACATGACGTGAGATTGCCAACACAACGATGTCCCCACATGGTCTTATTCTGACCAGACAATTTTCTCCTTTGGGAAAAACTGCACCTGCCAATTCTATGTCTATCTTAAGCTATCTGCAAGTTTTTACTTTCCTTTAATAACATTTTTTTACAGGTCAGGCCAGTTAATAAAATATGTGATTATGCCAATATATCCATTTTGCGCATGCTATACCTTATCGTACATATAAATTTTATTACATCCACACTTATTTCTATTAATTACTCATAACTTATTTTATGGATTAACTTTTGTTGATTTGTATTTACTCCTAGATTATGTGGGTTGTTATTGATATATGGAGGGTATTTAATTTTATTAATTATATATTGAACTTTTAGATTTATACTAAATAAAAAACAAGTGTTGCCATATTCGGCACAGTATTTTATCTGCTGTATGCATTGATGAATGTCTGCATTATTTGCTAATATGAAGATAACAAACCAGACATGTAACACAGTGATTTCATGTCCACGATTTAGCCTTCTGTTTGACAAATAGGGTTGTGTTATGAATGTTCTCCTAAACATGCATGTTGTCCAGGCAAATACCAAACACACACTGACATAAGTAGTAACACAAGCAGTGAACAGACATCAGCAAAGCCTTTCTGCTGACTTTAATTTTCTTCCTTTTGATTTGACTGATTTCCAGGAAGATTATGCAATGGCTTTGGTGCCACTAAAAGCAACACATGCTCCTCCTACGCTCCTCACTTCGCAACAAAACAATTCTAAACATAACAACTTCAGCTTAATTATCAGATATATAATTTTAGCTTCCTCTTGTACTGTATGCAAAAGGAGTAGTATCATGGATTATCGGCCCACAATCAGGGTCTTTCCTGTTAATAGAAGCATTAGGAACTCAAGCTTTCATTTGGATATTCCATACATGGGAGCATAAAGTATGTGCTAGAGTACGTGCTTAGGGATTTGATGTATTCTTAAGCACATATTAACATTTTCTTTGCTTTAGATATTTACAACATGAAGTCAAAGAACACAAGGAGCCTCCTCAAAAATTGTCTGATTATGTCAAACAATATATTATAGACATAATAAATATTTGTAACTCATTTTAATAAGTCAATTACTTAACTTAAAGTCAAGTAAGTGCATGCATTTATATGTTTGGAGTTCTTGTCTTCCGAAAAGGTAACCAAAATTACATTATCACTTAAGCCCAAAAAATGTGTTGCTGCAGGGACAATGAATCTTTGTATTGGGACATTTATGGCCCACTGAAATCTTCAGGCATGTGTGGGTGCATGGAAGTGTGAGGAATTGCTGATCCCTCTAAAATCTCACTTGCCTTAATTAAGCTAACTCCTGTAATGCTGAACTAATGCGAGCAATGCAAGTAATCCTTCCTCAATTAGGCAAAATGCTCCACAAATCGCTTCGTCTCCACTGAAGTACTTTTCACAGAGCACAACATCCGATGCACATCATTACACACGTACAGAATCACAGTCAAGGCCACACGCTTGCAAAATACGAGCATCATTATGTTGTCTAACCAGAAAAATATGCTTGGTTAGCATAGGATCAGTCGGTGTGAAGATGGTATTGGTCTCTGTCCACAAGCTGAAACTTGAACAAACACAAAGACCTGCATCTTAAAAGCCTGAACTGACATCAGCTATAACCAGAAACTCTCATTTTTACTTTAATGGGGCAAAAGTGGCTGCATGTTGCTTGTGAGTGCATAGTAGTTTGCAGTGTTTCTTATATGTTTTAAGTAGTTAGTAATGTTTCTTTCCATCAGCCCAATTTTGAAATCGAATAGCACAAATTATTATTATTTTTAACACACTTAAAACTTCTGTGTCTCTGTAATTAATAAAAGATTTAATACATAAGAAAGAAAAAATAACCTTGTTCAATTCTAAAGCACACACTCTTTGAAATGTTGTATTACAAACATGTAAATGTTAAATGTTAAATAAAAGGAACAGAAGCCCTTGATCGACCAACTACAATTAAAATAAATGGATATTATACCACCACAAAAAAGTCACACACTAATATTTTAGACATGCAGTCACTATCCAATAGGAGACACATACCTATTTGCTCAATTAAATTCAGGTGGTGTCTTTTTTATTGGCCAGGCAATGTGTTAAAAACAAAAAAAAAACATATGTTTTAATGTATTAGTGATGTTCGACTTTAATCAAATGCACCTAAATTCAAGAAAATTGTCAGTCATAATTAAGGAGAATAAATAAAACGAGTACAGTGGCTGTTTTGTTCTCTAAGACATTATTGTGAGTTAATGGCATTTAGTTTGATATCATGAAAACATCACAAAATGTTTTTAGAGTAAAAAAGCTGATGGTTCAGTCACTGGCCTTGCAGTATGTCAAACCCCTATTAATAAAACCCTACTGTGTGATACAATATGACATTATCTTTCACTTGACCTCAAACAGTCAATTTTGCATAATGGTGACCCACATGAAAATATGAATAATTTATGCAAATTCACTAAAACTCCCTCAGTGTTGCATTCTTGGAGCATCAGCCTTGCACATTGCTTCCACATCCATGGAAACTTCAACAATCAAATTGTACAAACAACAAGAAAACTTGACAAATTTTAAGGCCTAATTCAAGACTTCACTTTTCATCTCTTCTTCTCTCTTACTACTTGTCACATTGATGATCAATTCTAGTGATACTTAGAACAGAAAGCGCTGGCAGTGTCATCTGCATTACATTATTCCTGTCGTGTTTGATCGGAATAAATTTCACGCATGTTTTGTTTTTGTATTTGAATAGGAAGCAAGATTTTGCTTTCACCAAATCGCTGACATTTTCTAAATTTGTAACGGCTGTGAAACCCCCTGAATGAATGGTACTTTAAAACGAGAAAGATTATGGTGTCTGAACAAACAAGCACATCAGTCATAAAAGTGATCAGAATGAGGGCTTGGCCAACTAAGCCATTTGTATCTAAGAGGAGCAGCTGTATTTTTAAACATGGGCAAAAAAAGACAGCAACCTCCCTCATCTGTCATTTAATTTCAAGTCCAAGCAGTGTTTGAAAAATTGATTTTCACACATTCACGAATTATTAGTTTATTTTAATTAGAAATCAAATATAACCAAAAGAAACAAAAATGATAGTAAAAAAATATGAAGCAATACTTTTTTCTACTTTTTCTTGACAGGAAAAAAAATTAGAAAGTGAACCCTAAATATACAAAATAAATCGATGATGTACTTGGACCTGAGTGGATATGTGTGTGTGGAAAAAACACACATTATAGTCCCTTTTATATGTGTATGTGTAAAGCAGCATAATGTCAGCTAAAGCAAAGCAGAGACTACATGACTGAAAGGTGCCACAGAAAAATGACCTATCCAGGTCCTACACAGAGGCAGAGAGGTGTGATGGTCACCACCATCTTGTTTGCCAATATATACAGGAAACACATGGTTGGCTATGCATGGTTTCACATAAAATCACAATTTCATTCAATAAGGTAAAATTGTTCTGTAAATCTAAAAGGTGTCGTATGAAAAAGTAATTGTGTCTCCTTATTAAACTATACATTAAGTGTGATTGGAAAGCTGAATTCAGTTTAGTAGCCAGAATGACAATACAGGAAAACATAATATTGCCATGTAAATAGAACTTCTCTGACAACATGAAAATGGCTAACACATCTCAAATACCGAAACAGACCACGCCCAAATTTAGACATCTATCAGTCTGGAAGGATTATGAAGCCGTTTCTACTTTGCAAGCCCACAAACATGATCCAGGTACAAAGCACCATCTCAATCATGAAGACACAAAATACTTGTTCCTCAGTTAAGGTCAGGGTTCATGATTCATGATTCAGTTTGTTAAGAAAGAGACCGGGTTAAAATGACATCCACAAAGCTAAAGCCAAAGTCTTTAGCAAAAAGGCCTTTCTCACATTTCCCAAAAACAATCTTAAAGATCCACAAGATGTTTGAGAAAATATTCTGAAAACTAGCGTGATAAAATCTAACATTTTCTGGATTAAAACGATACAGCATTCCAGAAAATGAAGAGCATACCAACAGCCAAACACAGAGGTGATAAAGTGATGATCTCAGTCTGCTTTGCTGTTTTAGGATCTGGACAACTTGCAGTAATTGATTGAATTATGATGAAACTGTTCTCTAGCAGAAAATCCTGAATGAGATCGTTTATGAAGTAATAACAGTTTTTGAGTAGATTTTCCAAAGTCCATTCTGATTGAGATGCAGTAAAATGACCTTAAACAGGCTCTTCATCCACACAAACATGCAATATGGCTAAATTAAAAAAGATGACAAAAGACTTTTTGCTGCCTCGTTTGACCAGGTGGTAGGTGTAGAGAAAATTACATTTCTACATAGGCTTCAGGTAAATGTACAGAGCTTAATAAACTCAATCATAATTTGAAAACTGCATTTTGTATTTAGTCAAGTCATTTGATGTTTGACATTAAAATTTGTTTGATGATTTGAAACAATTAGGCGTAACAAAATGCAAAAATTGAGGAATTTGATGAAGATGTAAACAATTTCACAACACTGTAAATGGGGGTAGAAAACCACAAAATGTTTCAGTGGGGTTTAACTCAAGTGAAAATTCTTGCATCACATGACATCTTAGGCCATTAAGATGAGTGAGTGTGCAAATATCACTTCATTAGAAAGGGGAGGGATAGGAGAAGAGGTCTCCTGCAGTAGTTCATAGAATTTCATTACAAGCCATTTAAAAGCACAAAGTAGGCCCCACTCTGCGGAACAAAGAGAGAAATGGACTGTTCCTAACACTAGCTAGGGACGCCATGCTCCATATTCTTTTTTTTATAAATTTATGCTTCCTGTTCTCTTCTGCGTCTCTCCCTGGAAAGAGTGATAAGGACATAGATTTCTTAATCTGTTTTATGCACAAGAGCTGCGGCTATGGTACACTGCTGAGCAGCACAAACGACTCCTACTTTCCCCAAACTTGCAGTATTTTTTTCCAGACAGGGGAGAGAACCAGAATCTCAAGGGAGCCAAAACTCACAAGGCAAACAATACGGCTGCAGAGCTTTATTGCACACATGGTAGCAGAGGTAGCACAGGGCTGAGAGAATCACCCCGTTTCCCTCTTTTTTCACTCTACTGCTTTCTGCGCCCATTTCTTTTCTCTCGTCCATATCTCTCTCTCTCTGCCTCTCACTCTCTCTCTCTGCATACTGGGTCAGCTGAGCTCCTGCACTGCAGTGTGGAAGATTTTTTTTGTTCATAACTTCAGGACATAGGAAACTGCATCTATAGGGGTGGTCCTATGCCTTTAACTTCTCCTTCTGTGTAACATAATAAAGCTTTTACATGGTGACAAAAATAAAAAGAAAGTATAGTTTATCAAAATCTTCTATTTTAAAACAGCACCTTGCAAACATATTCACAGCCTCTGTTGTACAAAACAGTGGTTGCATTGTTTAAACATGCCCTGTCCTTCATTAAATAAACTGAAATAACCCTTTTTGAACTTTGAACTTGAACTGAACTTTTTGACACTTTGTCACATAACTTCTAGAAAACCTCTGGGTATATTGATGGAATTTATGTAATCATAAATAAAAAAAATTCAGCACAAATAGTATATACCTGTGAAATGGAAAAATATTACAGATTTTTATTATTATTTATGGTTTTTACAAATAAAAGTCTGAAATGTTCTGCATATATTAGTCTTCAGGCCTCTTTGCTACAATGCCCTGAAATACATTCCATTGTAATCACTTGCCTTTAGAAGTCACCTAATTAGTAAATCCAATTCATTTGTGTTTGATTTACTCGTCTTTAAGATAAGGCTTTACTGTGAAAGCTCAGAGGTTTGTCAGAGAGCATTAGTTAAAGAAACAGCATCTTGAACACAAAAGAAGACAGCAGGCAGGTCAAGAAAGAAGCTAATAAGAAGTTTAAAGGAGTTTCAGGTTATGCTTTCCCATGCGTTGCACATCTCGAAGAGGACGGTTCAGTCAAGTAGAAGTAAAGGACAGCTCTCATCCACTCAATCTAACAATCCTGGTAACAAGAATATCATGAATAGAGGCAACACAGAGCCCTAAAGTAACTCAGAAGGAGTTGCAGGGACCCATAACTTTGGAAAACTACCATGCAAAAAATAAATAAATTTAAAAAAAAAATATATATATATATATATATATGATCTTCATGCAAGAGGAAAACCATTGTTGAACCAAAGCCATGAAAAGCTCCATTTGTAGAGGGCACAAAAATTGTGGAAGCAGGTGCTCTCATCAGGCTGTACCAGAATGGAGCTAAGACCTATGTAACACACAATGTGGCAGGTAACTAACATTGCACATCATTCAGGACATACTATTTCCTGTAAAAGTAATGATATTGTTTTCTCAACCGGGGACAGGATAACTGATCAAAGTTGATGGAGTTGATGGAGTTACATAACAAGCAACAGAACTACAGTACATACCCCATCAGCAAAAGCATATTAGCTGCTAGATAAAAAATACAAGCAAAGAAAGATTCTCTGGATCACCCAATACCTACTATGGCACACTACTCTACCTTTTTGTATGTATCACACTGCAACTCAGCACAGTGGTCAGAGGCAGATTGTTTTTTTTTTAAAGCAAACTAAAGATAATGTTGCATTTTACTACAATAAAGGAAATGAATACCACACACACAGCATGCTGCTAAGTGGCTTTGTCTTCTCCTACTCTTTTGTCTTTTCATTACATGAAAATTTCATTTAATTTTCATTTCATTTTTAGATGACTAAACATATGTTCATTTTCTTTATCAGGCACTGTTTTCAGAACCTCCTTCTGTTGATTCAATGTTCTGTCACGCCTTCCTTAGCTGTTGGTCTTTGCTTACCCAAATTACCAATGCTGCTTTTAGAAAACATAATTCCTCTTGTTATTCCTCTCCATTCATAATGGGTTGCAATTCCAAATCAAAGTCTAAACCAATTTTCACTCAAATAACCACAAAACAAATCGGCAAACAATCCATGCAGCAAACGTCACACATTCAGTGACATGCAGACGCAAGTGCAAATAAATGCATACAGATCCAAACTGACAGCATGTTTCCTCCACTGTGCAGTGCAGACAAATACCACCCAAACAACCAGAGGCCAAAACACATCACAGGTAAGTTAAAAAAAGGTAAGCAGAGAGAAGGAGGAAACATCACACCACACCAAGTTTGAAAAAAGATCCTGCTTTTAGATTCCTCCATTATCAATTTTACTCCAAATATTACCCAGCGCAGTTACAGACAATTAACGGCTGTCCTGAATTCAGAGTTGTCACAGGAGCCTGCTGATGCTCTTCTAATAGGATTATGGTATCTCATATCTCCTGAAGAATTAACAGCAGCAGTATCATGGCAATGTCATGTCACACGGCAGATATAGAAATAAACATCAAGACAGCTGTGTTAATAAGCGTGCATCGCTGACATAGAAATCCACTACAAAATAATAAAATGAAAAAATGACAGAAAGTAAAGAGAGCAGGTACAGTTAAAAAACTGAGTGCTATTTCAGCGTGTATATGCATTGTCGTTATGAAGCTAAAATATCCTCATAGGATATCAAGAATGTAATATGTATTCCATAAATGCTTTCTCTTGAATAACATCCACATAGGAAACTGTACAAATGCTTTTGCTTAAGAAACTGCTATTGAAAACCGTGGGGTCAAACAGAATCTCAAGAAATTAACCACAAATTAATTAAGTGGGAAAATAACTTGAATTCCACCAGATCTGTACACTTTGGATTCATGGTCCAGTGTAAAATTACCAGTTTCACAATGAGCTTATTTTTGAAACCTCAGGACATGACGGGAAGTATTCTTACTCATGGATTTATATCATAGAATTATCTTATTCTCGAAGAAATATTAGCACCCTTCATAGTCAAGTGGCCAACAGATGTACAAGCAGAGTAACAAGAACACATGAAAAAGTCCTGGAGGAAAGCTGAATGCTCATCTGTGTACTCAAACATAGATTGAACAATGGGGAAGGTAAAAAGGTCATAAAATCATTAATAATTGCAATGTTCTATTTATCTGTTAATTTTAGAGCGGGTTGGCGGTGGTAAGGGTTTAGGTTAACAGAGTAATACATCATGCTTTTAATCAAACTGAGTGCACACTAAAACTGTTTATGGTATAATCTGACCTTGTATTCATGGAAACTAAGGTTTTGTGTGTTTTCTGTGTGTGAATGTGTGTAAGTGCAGAAAAAGAAGAAGATAAATTAGGTGGAGCAGATTATCACATTTCAGCACTGTAACATCCTCTAAAAGCAATAAAGACAAAAGAGGCTTGACATTATACAGCCACACTTCTGAAGAATTTACATGAATGTGTCATTTGTTTGTCTGATCAGCAACACGTGCCAAAAATAAATGAACAATGAAGGCAACATGAGATAAAATGCTCAATTTAATGCAAGCTTGTAGACTGAATCACTGATAACTGATACCGGCGATGACTCATCAACAATACCTCAACATGTTTTAGAAAATAAAATTTGGTTTGCTACATTTTAGTTTGTGTTATGTTGACATATATTAGGCAATATAACACTATATTCCAACTAAGCATCACTTACTTAATTCATTGAAATCAAAGCAAAGGGATTAAACAAAATCTGAATCAATCTCCCAATTTACCTTAGTGTAAAATACCTGTTATGTTTTTGTGATCCAAAACAACTGAGACCCAGATCAATCGTTTGAGAACATTTTAAAGCTTGCATGTAATCTATTTCACATGCAACTCAAATGAAAGTGTGGACAACCTCTCATATGTGGGGATCTGGCTGGCCACCCTATACAACCTCATCTTAAAAAGGTATCAGTACACACCTGTCACCGTTTAGAGTGACTCTTATAACCATGACATAAATTCCTAGTAAGCTTTTCCCGACATTTTCTGTGCTGCATCTCAGAGCAAACACAATGATCTGCAGAGTTCCAAAGGCATCAGAGGGATCTCTTTGTCAAAAGGCGGCAATTAGGGGACATGCACAAAATACTTTAAAATGCATTATGTATACTACACATCAGGTGTAGAAAATATCTACCAACATTGTCATTATCAAGAACTAGATTTTCCTTCAAAGGTGATGATATTACAATGAAAACTGGCCAGGGAGGCTGCCAAGAGGAGCTGCATGTACTGACAAGTACAGATAGAAATCTTCATATATCTGGGCCTGGGGTACAATGGTAAGATAGAAAAAAAATTAAGCATTTTCATGTAAAGAAAAGCCTTCTAGCCTAATCTGTTAAAAATGCATGGGGAAAATGTGTTATGGTCTTATCAAACCAGTGTTGAGCTTTAGAACCATAATCCCAAAATGTTTGTTTGGGGCTAAAACAACATTACACATCACCAAAAGAACATGATGCATAAACTGAAGCAAGGTGCTGTCAACATCATACTGTTTGACTGATTTTCTGAAGCCGGATATGGGGACTTAATCAATGTGGAGGATACCGTGAACATTCCCAACTACCAATGTTTTCATAGTTGAATTCAGTTTTCTGCTAGACAACTGAATTAAGCTTTTAGCAAATCAACTCATAGTGCATTTCAAAATCCACAAAATAAGACTTCTCCAGAAACAAATAACTTTTTTTACAAAATAGTCGACCAACAGCTTAGACCTCATTTTGATGGGAAATCTATGGGGTGGTTACAGTAGGCTGGACAGAAGAGATGCCTTCACAGTCGAACAAGTCTAGAGTATTGCAATGAGCGACCAAATATTTCCAAATAAACATTTGCTATGGGTATACATTCCCACTAAAATAAACAGAGTTCTGTAATAATGTCAGGTTGAATAAGTTAAAAGTCACATTAAGGGTGGAATAAAATTCTCAAAGAATTTGCATTGGTCTCAGTGGTTTCATCACCAAACACTGGCATTTTAACATGAATGTGTAAACTTCTTAGATTCACTGTACTTACAAGTTTGACAAGACTACTTCACATCTCTCCCCAAAAACTTTTACTATAAGAAACAAACAAAAAAAGAGTCTATTGGTTGAAAATATTGACTTCTATAGCAAATTAATTCATAGTTGACACAACCCTCAGCCTTTGTTTAAAATTCCCTTTTCATTGTTTGCAGAATGGAGGAGGCTAAGAAAGAAGCCTGTGGTATACAATTAAAAATCACATAAAATTATGATTGCTAAAAGTAAATTACATATTCAATTCATAGTGTAGATTTAATAAGCTAATAAGATAATATCTTCATGATGTAGTCACATGTGTGCATGTGCATGCATGCGTGTGTGTGTATCTGTCAGCTAAACCCAATCTAGCTTATATAATGACAACATTTCTGCAATGGCAGAACACTTTATCGCCCTCCAGTGGAGTGAAAGCACATAGCCAACTTGACGAGAGAGCCAAATAATGAAATGTATAAATTACAAAAGCATTTTCCAATCATGATATCACTCACCCTTTTACTTGCATACATCAGTGATACATGTTCAGATAGCGACAGCTGTGGCATTCCTCACTGATTTACCTTTTACTTTTTAAGATATCTTCTTCAAGAGGCAGCAGCAGCATTTACTCTACTTTTTCTGGGTTGTGTTTTACTTTGTTTTAGATTAAATGTGGCTAAACCCTTCAATGTACTGGACAAACTGTGCATTAAAATATGAAAATGAGTCCCTCTGTTAAAAAAGAAGAAAAAAATCACCACCCATGGTGATTTTTTTATGCTTTCCATGTAGTTTAGATACATTGGATGCAAATCCCATTATATGAATACTAACAAGTATCATACCTTGCACTGCTTCTTGGTCTAGCATGCTTTTTGAGTCTAGCAACAGCTAATGGCTGACCACATCCTACACCAGATACACGCCCTGTTATTTCACTCCACACATGTTCCACTGGAATTGGTATCGACACCTTCATTAATTAGATTAAAGAGTTTGTTTTTATTAAGAAGGCTATACCAGACGCATAATCACTATACATTGATTTAACATTATCTTTACAATAAAATTCTTCACTGAAATTACAGAATAAATATATGCACATTTTTTCTTCAAATCTTTGTGAAAGAGAAAACATTAAAAGTGCTTACTACAAAGCTGTTAGTGGATTGCAATGGGAACTCCAGAAGCAATGAGAAGGGAAGAGGGGGTGGGGCCATAACAAAGAGTGTGGAAATATTCAGAAAACCCTTCAATATGGTCTCGTAATAATATTCACAAATGTTTTACCATCCCTGTGTTGGCGCTTCCTTTTCTTTACAAGAAGCACCCTGATATAGACATAAGTCTTCATTTATAGTAATAACAATATTAATAAGATATAAAAAATTAAATATAACACTGAACCATAAATGTGTTGCGGTATCTCTGTTCACAGAGTGACGTGATAGTTCTGAGTAAATCCTCTCACTTCCTGCACTGAAGCGAGTGCATGCAGCAAACTGCAGTTCAGTTTGAATATAAGTATTTTTTTTAAACTCTTTTGATTATGTCCTACAAAGAAAAAAAATGTGCACAGATTCCAGGTGTTTGTACATCCTAGTTGAGTAATAAGAGAGGGGAAAAAAAGAAAAAAAAAAGAAAGGGAGACGTCCAGCTCCCGTTTGTCCTCATGGTAACTAGTAGCACATCATGTTAGCTCCATACAAATGGATTTTAGTGACAGATGTAACATGGTTCATGTGTTTTATTTCCCAGAGCCCCATTTTTTTCTCCTTTGCTTTCTTCAGGGCATATAGAGATATTTATATATTATAAAAATAACGGTTGACGTTGCTGGCTACTCTGAAAAAAAGGCACTTAATTGAAACATCTGAGAATGATCTCTCCTCGAAGGTGATTTTAAGTGGGAGCGGGGGCATTGTGACTGTATAATTATACATGTTTATTTCAATTCATGCTGTTTTATCAAATTTTGCTTTAAGATTGGTCTAAGTAATTTTGTCTGTAAGGTGGCATAGTGAAAATGACAAAATCATGTTGTTTTTTTTGTTGTTTTTTTCTACCGGGCTACAAAGTTATTAAAAACGGTAGGATTTTTCCAAGACTTCGAGGTAATCTGGCTTGGTTTGAAGTTTGGCCCTTAACTCGAGGTAATCACTTTGGGAGGGATCAGGGTAGCAGCCTTTCCCAGCTGTGAAAAGCAACGTCTCCTTCAGCCGTGCGTCCTGCTGTAAATCTGGGTACTGCATGCCTGGTGGATGTGCATGTGCAACATGCATGTCCTTTAATTTGGGCACTGTCCCATACAAACAGTCTACAAAGCCCACTGTTGGCGTGGGCCTCTGACTGTCAATCACTGTGGGGCAGAGCCCTCCATTCTCATGAAATCCTGAAATGTCCGCTGTGGTGTGGTTGACCGTAACAATAGTGTTTAGCTGAGAGTTGGAGACCGCCAAGGTCCACTCTCTCTCTTTCTCCAACAAGGTTCTATAGTTACTGTTGCTACTGCTGCCATTGTCTTTCTTTTCTGAAAACTGTGCCATGTCCTCCTCAGCAATCTCTCCTTCTCTTGGCTTATAGATAGGGTTGTTACACATTTGAGTCACAGGGTGCGGGATGTAATCATAAACGTGGCCATGTCCATGTGTGTGAGTAGTGTGCGAGTGTGTGTGCAAACTGGGTGTTGGTTTCTCCGGCGTGCCAGGGTTGCCGGCACAGCTTTGCCTTGGCGGATCCTCAAAAATCCTGCATTGCATCTGGATCCCAGTCAAGTCCACCTCAGAACGTTTCCGGAAAGGTAGCTTCTTTCTGCGACGGAGGACAAAGGCAAAGAGCCCAGCAGTAACAAACACCGCTGAAATGAAGAGGATGAGCAGACTGAGGATGAGAACCGACAGTGGAACAGCCCCTCTCCTACTTGATTCCCCCATTTCAGTGCTCCCTGTGGTGAGGTCATCCCCACCAGGCAGAGCTGGAGAGGGACCTGAAGAATACTTCAGCTCAGGACAGATGACCTCAACCTCAAGAGAACGCAGGTCCTTTCCAAAAGCATACTCTGGTGTGTTGCAGGTGACTTCCCCCACCACAATGACAGAGGATAGCTTTTCCAGCCATTGTTTGAGAGGGATGATATCACATGAGCAATCCCAGGGATTCTGATGGAGATCGATCTGGACGATGGAAGTCAGATGCTCCAGGACGCCATGAACTGGCAGGGAAACAAAGTGATTTCTGCGAAGATTAAGACGTGCAAGGTTGGTGCCAGCAAAGGCATCATTGGGTAATGACCTCAACAGGTTATTATTTAGGAAAACCAATTGCAGATTGGGCATTAGGGAGAAAGAATGAGACTGGATCTCACGGATGACATTGTATTCAAAGTAAAGATAGCTCAACATCTGAAGTCCACGAAACATACCAGGAGAGAGCCGCTCAATGTCATTACCATTCAAATATAAACTTTTTAAGTTTGGCAAGTTGATAAATGCACCCTCCTGGACATAGGATATCTGGTTGTTCCCTAAATGTAGTAAATCCAAACTTGAGAAGTTCCAGAAATCTGAACGATAGATCTTCTGTATCAAGTTCCCACTAAGATACAATTTCTTGGCATTAAGGGGTCGAGGCAGAAGCTCTGAAATGTTATGAAAGCCTTTGTCTTTACAGTTTACTGTTAACCCAAGGTTATTGATGTGAAGGCTACAAATACAATTAGCTGGACAGATTATTGGAATGGGTGGTCTTGTTTGGTAGCCAGCAATGGGGGGCTGGTTGAGGCCTGGGTAAATGCTACGAGGAGTTGGTGGATTCTTTGTGGGCCGCCTGGTAGGCTTTTTGGTAGGCTTCACAGGTCTGTCCTTGTACTCCACAGAAGAGGCTGTGTTGTGAAAGGGGGAGAGCATGGAGGAAGGTTTAGTAGGCCAAGTGTTCTCATTGCTGAATGACACCCGAGGAATTCCCAGCTTGGCCTCAATCTCTGCATTGGTGAGAAGAGGACAGAGCTCACTGCGTTTAATTTCCCGCAGGTCTTTTCCGTGTAGGTGGAATGGGGTCTCACATGTGATCTCTCCCACCAAAGCTGTGTAAGGGATTCTCTCTAGCCATGTTTTTAACTGGACAATCTCACACACACAGTTCCAAGGGTTTTCCTCAAGCTGGATTTCCATCAAGCTCCGCCCAACATACTCCAGTGTGCCTTTATACTGTAATGTCTTTAGTCTGTTACCTCTCAAGTCCAAATGTGTTAGGGACACAGACCGAAAAAGGAAATTCGGCAGCATGGGTATGAGATTGTCATTTAATATAAGTACTCTTAATTTGTGAAGGTGCCTGAATGCACCACTTTCAATCCTTTTAATAACATTGTAATCTGCTTGGAGATATTCTAGACTCTCCAACCCCAGAAATGTGTCATTTCGGAAAACTTCTAGTTTGTTTTCATGGAGAAACAGTCGTTTAAGTATTCCCAAGCCATTGAATGCCCCAGCATGTATATCTTGCAAGGCGTTATTACCCAGATTGATGGATATAGCATTGTTAAGATGGAGGAAGCTGTTGAAGTAGAGCTTCCTCATTAAGTTCCTCTGTAGGTTGAGCTTGAAGGGTCGGCTCCAAATTTGAGAGATCTGGCTGACATTTGTAAATCCTTTACTGTCACAATGGACATGGAAGATGCCTTCCTTGACCTCGCAGTCACACGGTTCAAAGCAGGGCTCGTCGATCTCCTCCGAGTCCTCCAGCAGTGGGATTGGTGTGGTCCATCCTAAGGCTATGGTGCTCAGCAAGGTAACCCACAGCATCCTCGCTGACACCACGGCGATGAAGTTTCAGCTCCAGGGACAGAGCCACTTCACAGCACTGCAACAGAGAATTCCAGGGTAGATGAGATCGCAAGAAAAGGGAAGGATTATGGTTAATGCTCACACACACACATTACATGCACACGCGCATACATGTACATATACACACAGAAACCAAGAGAAGTTTGAAATGACAGAGACAGAAAAGGAAAAGGAAGATACAGGAAAGAGTGCATTAGTTTCAGTAGAATGGACGGCAGCTTTGAAATGAATACCTATGAATAATAGAAAGACACTGGACACCACTTTAGACCCGGCAATATTGCTATCTTTTTAAAACAAAATATAAAAGCCCTATACTCTTAAATAGATAATATGATACCAGAGAGCACAAACGGCTCTCTGCAGTCAGACACTACACTTCACTATGTAGCCTGAAATGTCATTTATTATACAGCAGATGTGTTGGTAAGGTCGCAATAAATCACAGCAGAGATGCTTATCGCTATGAATAAACGAAGGCAACAGCGGATAAGGAAGAGTACCGTCGAGGAGACACTGTCCCTTGTTTTATTTAATGCATAACAAGAATCTCCAGTCCATGAGCAATCAAAGTTTAAACCATGGAACAAAATAGTACAACAGAATTGTCTTTTGTGCTAAGCCCAGTCTGAACATATCTCTGTTACTAATTCAAAGCTGATAAAAGCAGGTTTTAGCCTTACATGTAAAAATCACTGGTTTATGCAACAAACATTTTAACTCATTACTACTGAATGAGCAAGTATTGTATTTTGAATTGCAATGCATTTTCAAAAGATTAGGGGACCCAGTAGTTTGCCTCTTTTGTGTTTTACCTCCAGTTAAATCTATGATATGCAAGAGGACACATTTAACTACAAAATGTTTTACTATTTGTCCCTGGTCCAAATTTGATAAAACCTGATAAATTATGTTTTATTAGTCGAACCAACTCTTTTTAAGATAATAGGAACAATTTGAGACGTAAAAAGAGCAATGGGCTATTCTGACGCTTAGAAAGGCGCAGCTGTGGGGCAGCTGTGAGGCAAAAAGAAAACTAACAGCAGTTGTGATTGTAAGAATGGTGAAATGTGCCAAATTCATCTAAAAAAATGTATTCTTCTCATGGGGACAAAAAAAAAGATGTGTCTGTAAGACACTTGTGTTATTGTCCCTCTATTTGCCTTTATTTCTCTCTCTCCCCCACACACTCCTGCACACACGCAAAGCTTCTGAAAATCTTTTGCCATTATTGCAAACTCATGTATCCACTGCGCTGTTCAGTTCAAAAATAGAGAAGCGCATATGGCCCCGGCAAAAAGCGCTGCCCGTGGTGCTGAATGCAAAATCCCGGCAATTGAAATGGAAAAACGCAGGAATCCCTCAAAAAAAAAAAAAAAAAGACAGATAAAAGAAAAATAAATAAAAAAATGATCTTTACACGATGTTCATTTCATGTTGTCTCCCCGTCCCATGAGTAATCCAGCAGGATTTGATTCCGCCTCCGTTTTATAGAGATCAAAAAGCCAGATGCGATGTCCAAAAAAAAAAAAAAAAAAAAAAGAAAAAGTAACAAAGCATTTCAGGACACGGAGCAAATTTGGCACCGTCATAATTCCACTCGCGGTGCATCAGTTCTAGTGGTATAGGCTATACGTACTTAGTTTAGCGGGATTCCAACTTCACATATCCTCCTCCTGCGGTGATGGGTCCTGTCGTTGCCCGGTGCGTCCCGCGTCTCACGGTCCGTTGCCGGGCTGCGAGGGAGGGGGAAGAGAACGAGAAAATGAAGGGGGTGACTGAGCCGCCTGAACGGGGAAAACACAAAGGAGGACATGGACAGAGACAGCGGGGCATTGAGGAGGGAGAGAGGAGGAGGAGATGCGCATAAGAATGAGCCCCGGATGAATTTAAAAAAAAAAAAAAAAAAAAAAAAAAAAAAAAAAAAAATAATAAGAAAAAAAAAAAAGTTTAATGAATTGGAAAATTAAAACCAGATA